>JANAVB010018200.1:3826400-3894328 GCA_029216955.1 Iris pallida | reverse complement strand
AAGGTGTTTAGCCTTTGGGGCTAAAGTATTTAACACCTTAAAATGAACTCTATAGATTATTGCTATAGTTTCAGATCCAGGAAGAAAATTATAACCAAATGTCTTTAAATTCAAAGACACAGCTTCTAAAAAGTTTGCATCTGTTAGAGATAAGCTTAAATTGGGATAAACATTAAAATATACTGGACCATGACAGAGACTTGTCTGCATGACTCCCATTAGGGATTGTGCCAGTCCAAACACCGACCATCTCGTAGAGATGTCAGTAAAGATGCATTTAAACCTCGAAGAGTTAAAGGTTTTAAAGCAACCTGAATTAACCCAATATGAATAAAATTATATTATCTCTGTAATTAGAGATATCATTTTCAGATATAACTTAATTATTTGTTCATTATCTGAGACTTGAACAGTTCTTTCCATTGTCTTAATTGTAATGGAAGACTTGAAATCAACGTACTATTTGGTATATTTCCTTAGGTTGAACTTTGGAATTGTCCATTGTTCAACTCCTCTAATTCCATAGGAAATTCATACGATTAGTATTCAAACTGATTTACCTTATTAAGGGTTTTTATTCGAACCTATTAGGTTGGCCAGTTGGTCACTCATCTAAGGAGGATTGGGTCCTGGATAAATAGGATCGACATAGTCCCCCCTTGGGGCACCAGAGGCCCAATCAATAAGAGCATAACATTCCGCAGAACGCCTGTAGTACCCCGTCCCTAATCGTGCCCCGTACTCTGTCCACGGGGTGCGCGAGAAAGGAACACTGTCGCTATCAATTCGGTCGGGACCGATAGGTCGGGATCGACCGAGTCGATCGAACGGGAACGGTTGAATTAAGATCCATTCCTCGTTATGGAATGTCTTCTTCGGAACCAAGTCCCATATTCAGCGGGTTGCGCCTCGAGGATTGACTCTGCGGCTGAGTCGGGAGAGACCTCCCGTTGCTCTGCTTTTCACGCCGCTTGCGTTGGTTTTGGCTTTGTTTTCTGAATGCGTTTCGTGGATGTTTTCGATGGTTTTCATGGCTTGCATTTCGAACTCGCATTTCCTATCGAACTTTGAATAATGCAGTGTTCTAATCGGTTGCTTGTGCGATTTCAGGTAATCGCGTAGGCGACGTCTAGCGCGACCAACAAGTTCGCTCGCCAAGGTAAACTCAAGGTGAGTGGCTGACCCTCTCTTCTCGACCCCCTTCTTAGGCAAAATCGATAGTGTTGGTACGAAAAAAAGATAAATGCAAAGGCACGAAAGGCACGAACACGGGAAAAAGAATTGAGTTTTCAAAGAGAATGGTAGGCTATGTCTTAATAACTAAAAAGAAGAAAAATGGTCTTTGCACGGTCATGGACAACTTGTCGACAAGGTAGAGTTTCCCCGAACGGCAACCCGGGGCCACGGGACCGTTGCGGCCAAGAAAGGAAACAAATACAAAAGCTGTGCTGGGCACAACGTTAGGCGAGGACTTGCAGCGGGGCTCGCTACTCGCGCTGAAAGGGCCTCGTCTAATCAAAGCAAAAAGGAGTCCACAATGGCTCTGGGAGCCAGTGACCAACACACGAAGTATAGCACTTAATATGCAAAAGATAACAATTGAAAGGAAAGAACATGGTAAGTTTCATAAGGCGCGACGCGGTCCGGGGTAAGTTTCAACGTAAAGTTCACTATGCTTGTCATTACTTGTTTGGAAATCATTAGGATGGCTAGAAACATTCATACTCTAATGTCATATAAACTCTTCAACCAAATGAGAGCTTGGAATTTAAATAGCCACGCACCAGTACAAAGTGTAATGTACTGATCCTCGCTCTCCACGCAGGTACCCCGAACTACGAAGGGCGTGCCAACTAAAGCTCAAGGCGGCGTGCATTCTTTGAAGCCTCGTCCGTGTGAAGGCTTGTTTTTGGATTTCCTTTTGAAGAAGACCCGCACATCAGTCCAAAGAAAAATGACGACTCGACTTCCCGCCATAGCAGGTGGAAATATGTATTGGTTTTTGCTTGTATAAAAGGGTGTAATGTATGGAACGACTATCTCATCGGCGTTCATTTTTGTAAGTCGAAGTCATGTTGTAGCCCGCGCGCAATGATTGTAAAAAGAAGTCTATGTAAAGTTCATATTATCAATGAAAAGTCTATTTCCATTTCAAATGTGTTATTCAATTTCTCTGCGTACTCTAAATTGATGTTGTGTTTCGGATAACCTTATGACTATGCCTTGTGCGAACGCAACTTAGGTTCGCACGGCATCACGCCCGGGGGACGACTATCGATTCGACGGAATCGGGGCGTGACATAATGGTATCAGAGCACGGCTTTACATCCTTTGACCTCGCGTCTAGAGTTTCAAACCATTGACCACGCAACGATGAGATAAGTTGTTCCATACAATGAGTCCGTAATAATTTGAGACTGATGCGTTGCCTTCGTATCGCAGAAGTGGCGGAACCCACGGCCGAGCAAGAACAGAGCGCTTCCAGTGGCTCTAGTAGCTCGCATCGTCGGCAGGCCGGACCTTCTAACGATACAATCGAAAGGATGCTGCGCATGATGGAGGCGCAGCGGAACCAGTCCGAGAGCCGACATCAACGAGTAGAGGAACGACAGGCCCAGTTCGAGGCTCGCTTCGATGCGCACATCAAACTTCAACAAAAGCAGATGGATACCCTGCAGCAGATCGTCCAGACGTTTGCGGCCAACGGGAATTCTGCGACGGCACCTACCGTCACCGTACCTGCTACCACCGTGCCGACGATTCCACCCATTGAAGTCGACACGGCGGAGCCCGAGCTTCAACCTGCGGCACCAAAGAAGTACAACTTCGAAGTGTCAGAATTCAAGAAGGCGTGTCGCACCTCTTTCAGCGGCACCGAGGGTCCTCCATTGCGATCGACTGGCTGGAAGAACTAGAAGACCACTTCGAGCTCCTCGGCATCGAAGACTCAAAGCAAGTCGCCTGCGCACAACTTCAACTACGGTTGAACGCGCACGACTGGTGGGCCGTGCGCAAGCGAGCGATTCGACCGGATAATACTACCGCGCCGATCCTTGGGCCACGTTCCGCAAGGCTTCGAACTCGAGTACCTTCCGTTGCCGTTCGCCAAGCAAAGGAAAACGAATTCATGTCATTGAAGCAGGGGAGCAGGACGCAACAGTACGCCGCAGAGTTCAACAAATTGTCCAAGTTCGCTGGTGCGTTTCTGCCTACTGAAGAGTGCCGCGTGCGACGGTTCGAAGTGGGACTGCGACAATCTATTGGTGCGCATGTCGGCGTCCCGGAGTACAAGACCACGGGCGAGGCTCTGAATCACGCTCCGTCTTGAGAGCCTGCTTCCTTCCGGTGCTGAAGACGTTGTGCGCCACTCCAATCACAAACGTCCTAGCTATACGGGAGGCAACAATCACGCGTCAAAGCGTCCACACACTGGCGGCTACCAAGGCAAGAACCCGTTACCACGATGCAGGAATTGCCATCAGCTTGGGCATACCGAAGACCACTGCTTTGCCAAGGCAGAGTGCTATGCTTGTGGGCGGAGGGGGCACTATGCCCGAGACTGCCGAATCCTCGACCGAATCGCAATGGCCCTCCCCAACAAAACCGACAGGAGAATCGAGTGCAGGCGCCTCGACCTACTCCGCCTGCCCAACCAAACCATCAAGACAGGCGTCAGAATGCACAAGGACGCGTCTATGCCATGACTCGGATGAAGCGCTTGCATCAGACAGTCGTGACAGGTATACTTAGTTTTAATAATGTGCCTGCTCGCGTATTATTTGATTCAGGTGCTTCGCATAGTTTCATAGCGGCGGACTTTGTCGCCGAGCATAAATTTCCGTTAGTATCATTAGACCTCGACCTTAGCGTGAGTACACCTTCGGGCACACCAATACTCACTAATTCAGCCTGCACCGACGGGATTATCTGTATCGGCGGTCAAAAGATCGGTCTGGACGTGATGGTCCTAGACATGAATGACTTCGATATCATTCTGGGGATGGATTGGCTCGGGCCGTGCAACGCAACCATAGACTGTGCCAGGAAGACGGTCACTTTCCGCATACCAGGAGTGCCTGAATTCTGCTTTTGTGTGGTGAGGCGTCGTCGACCTGCATGTTGATCTCGGCAATCTCTCGGAGGATGCTGCATTCTGGGGCGAAGGCTACTTGGCGTCCGTCCGAGACATGCGACAGGAAGGTGCAAACGTAGGTCAGACCGACGTTGTGGCAGAATTCCCCGATGTGTTCCCGGACGAGCTACCCGGCATGCCCCCGACCGAGAGATCGAGTTCAGCATCGATACATTCCCCGATACTCGACCGATTTCAAAGGCCCCGTACAGAATGGCCCCTGCTGAGCTGAAGGAACTCAAGGTCCAGCTACAAGAATTACTCGATAAAGGGTTTATTCGGCCTAGTGTTTCACCGTGGGGAGCGCCCGTATTGTTCGTGAAGAAGAAGGATGGGTCCATGCGTCTGTGCGTCGATTACCGAGAGCTTAACAAGGCCACCATCCGGAACAAGTATCCTTTGCCCGCATAGACGACTTATTCGATCAACTGCAAGGCGCCTCGGTATTTTCGAAGATTGATCTCCGCTCGGGCTATCATCAACTCAAGATCAAGTCGGACGACGTGCAAAAGTCAGCCTTTCGCACTCGGTACGGCCACTACGAGTTCCTGGTGATGCCATTCGGCCTGACGCCCCTGCCGCCTTCATGGACCTAATGAATCGGGTGTTTCGACCCTTCCTTGATAAATTTGTGGTAGTCTTTATTGACGATATTCTCATCTACTCGAAGGACAGGGCGCAGCATGCAGAACATCTGCGGACCGTGCTCCAGACACTTCGAGAGAACCAGCTATATGCGAAGCGAAGTAAGTGCGAATTTTGGCTCAGCAGCGTATCCTTCCTTG
The DNA here is from genome assembly GCA_029216955.1 of Iris pallida. NCBI lineage: Eukaryota > Viridiplantae > Streptophyta > Magnoliopsida > Asparagales > Iridaceae > Iris > Iris pallida. The sequence goes on along the minus strand of JANAVB010018200.1, from coordinate 3,889,411 downwards.
GTCACATCATTTCGTCCGAAGGCATTGCAGTCGACCCGAAGAAAGTGGAAGCCGTTGCTGATTGGAAGAGGCCTGCGTCTGCTAGCGAGATTAGAAGCTTTCTTGGTTTGGCGGGATACTATCGACGCTTCGTGAAAGACTTCGCGAAGATTGCATCGCCACTGACTCGCCTCACTCAAAAGGGAGTCGCGTATGAGTGGTCGGATGACTGTGAAGCTTCATTCCAGGAGCTAAAACAGCGGCTGATTTCGGCACCCATACTCGCACTTCCGGATGGGCCAGAGGGTTTTCAGATATTCAGCGATGCTTCAGGCCAGGGCTTGGGATGTGTGCTCATGCAGCGGAACAAGGTGATATCATTGCCTCCAGACAGTTGAAGCACGAGAAGAACTATCCTACGCACGACTTGGAGTTAGCGGCGATTGTGTTTGCGTTGAAATTGTGGCGTCACTATCTATATGGCGTGGCGTGCGCGATCTATACCGACCACAAGAGCCTCAAGTATCTCTTCACCCAGAAGGAACTGAACTTACGACAGCGGCGCTGGCTGAACTAATCAAGGACTATGACTTGACGATCGACTACACTCCGGGCAAGGGAAATGTGGTGGCGGATGCTCTGAGTCGGAAATACCTTGCCTCGCTATCCATCGACCGCAGACTACTACAAGATCTCGAAGAAATGGGCATCGATCTCCGGGTTCGATTCAGGGATATACGGTTGGCGCAGCTGCAGTTAGAGCCGAGTTTGCTGGAAAAGATCATGGCCGCTCAGAAGGATGATCCGTACCTGAAGAAAATGCGCGAGCGAATTTCAACAGGTAGTGTGACCGACTTTGCGGAAGACAAGACCGGCGCGCTGCGATTGAATGGCCGACTATGTGTTCCGGATGATTTGAACTACGAAAGGAGATTATGTCGGAGGCACATCACGCAAATATACCTTGCATCCAGGCAGTACCAAGATGTACAAGGACCTCCGCACGACTTTCTGGTGGCACGGGATGAAGAGAGATGTGGCGCTCTTCGTGTCACAATGCATGGCCTGTCAGCAGGTGAAAGCTGAGCATCAGCGACCGGGCGGGGAGATGCAGAACCTTGCCATTCCAGAGTGGAAATGGGATCATGTCACGATGGACTTTATTGTTGGCCTGCCGAAGACACCACGGGGGAGCGACGCCATCTGGGTCATCGTCGATCGATTAACCAAGTCGGCGCACTTCATTGCCATTAAAGTTACTTGGAGCGTTGATCGGCTGGCGCAGATTTATCTTGACGAGATCGTACGGCTGCACGGAGTTCCAGTATCCATCGTCTCTGATCGGGATTCACGGTTCATGTCGCGATTCTGGAGTAGCCTTCAGTCGGCGCTGGGTACCAAGTTGCAGTTCAGTTCAGCTTACCATCCACAGACCGACGGCCAAACGGAGCGCGTTAATCAGATTCTCGAAGACATGCTACGGCTCTGCAATCGACTTCAAATCAAGCTGGGACGTCCACTTACCGTTGGCAGAATTTGCATATAACAATAGCTACCAGTCCAGCATCCAAATGGCGCCGTATGAAGCCTTGTACGGTCGGAAGTGCAGATCGCCCATTTGCTGGGATGAAGTCGGGGAACGGCAGATACTCGGCCCGGAGCTGGTAGAAACAGACGGTGCAGAAGGTCAAGCTAATTCGGGAAAAAGACTAAAGATTGCACAGAGTCGGCAGAAGAGCTATGCCGACACCCATCGAAGACCGCTTGAGTTCTGTGTAGGCGATCACGTGTTCCTGAAGGTGTCGCCCATGCGTGGAGTTACTCGGTTCGGCGTGAAGGGGAAGCTGAGTCCGAGATTCGTTGGGCCGTTCGAAATACTCGAGCGGGTCGCCCCCGTAGCCTATAAGATTGCCCTACCACCGGCGCTTGAAGGTGTACACAATGTCTTCACAGTCTCCCAACTGCGGAAGTACGTGCACGACCCTAGCCACGTGGTGGATTTTGGCCAGCTGGAGCTAAAGTCCGACTTATCCTACGTTGAAGCGCCGTTCAAATATTGGAACGCAAGGATAAGTTACTTCGAAATCGGGCGATCCCTCTCGTCCGCGTACTCTGGAGGAACCATGCGGCAGAGGAGTCGACATGGGAACTCGAGTCAGAAATGAGGGAAAAGTTCCCTTCATTATTTTCATAGAGGTAGGTTCTATTCTTAAGTTTCGAGGACGAAACTTTTTCTTAGTTGGTTATGGTGTAGTGCCCCGTCCCTACATCGTGCCCCGTACTCTGTCCACGGGGTGCGCGAGAAAGGAACACTGTCGCTATCGATTCGGCCGGGACCGATAGGTCGGGATCGACCGAGTCGATCGAACGGGAACGGTTGAATTAAGATCCATTCCTCGTTATGGAATGTCTTCTTCGGAACCAAGGGCCCGTTTGGTTTGCAGGATTGGACAACGTAATGTAATTGGCATTACGTGTCAATCTAACTCGGGTGTTTGGTTGGACAAAAAAAATAGATGTAATGTAATCGCGATTACAAGTTTGATTACATTACATCAGTTTTTCTAAACTCAATTATCATAAAACCTATGTAATCGCAATTACATTACAACTTAAGCGGAAGGTTGGTATGCTATAATTTGGTCTTTTTGTTCGTTTTGGCATTTTTGTTATTTTGTTTTTTTTGTCATTTGTTGGTTTTTGGTCGTTTTGGTCGTTTTTGTTCGTTTTTTGTATTTTTTGTTCGTTTGGTCATTTTATGTTGTTTTGTTTGTTTTTGTCGTTTTTGATCGTTTTTGTTGTTTTTGTCGTTTGATCGTTTTTGGTCGTTTTTGTCGTTTTTGTCGTTTTTTGTTTTTTTTTTATCATTTTTGTTCGTTTTTCGTGTTTTTGTTGTTTTTGTTGTTTTTTTTTGTCGTTTGGTCTTTTTTGTGTTTTGTCCGTTTTTGTCGTTTGTTCGTTTTTTTATCATTTTGTTCGTTTTTCGTTGTTTTTGTTTGTTTTTTTGTCGTTTTGGTCCTTTTTGTTGTTGTGTCCGTTTTTTGTCGTTTGTTCGTTTTTTATCATTTTGTTCGTTTTCGTTGTTTGTTTATTTTTTGTCGTTTTTGTCATTTTTGTTGTTTTTGGTCTTTTTGTTCGTCTTTGTTTTTTGTAATTTTTGTCTTTTTTGTCATTTTGTTCGATTTTTTGTCGTTTTTGTCCTTTTTTTGTTCATTTTTGTTCATTTTTTTTCATTTTTGTTCGTTTTTGTTGTTTGGTTTTTTTTGTCGTTTTGTCCTTTTTTGGTTGTTTTTGTCCGTTTTTGTCGTTTTTGTTCATTTTTTTGTCATTTTTGTTCGTTTTTTGTTGTTTTATTTTTTTTGTCGTTTTTGCCCTTTTCTTGTTCTTTTTTTTGCCCATTTTTTGTCGTTTTTGTTCATTTTTTTGTCTTTTTTTTAATCGTTTTTGGTCAATTTTTTATGTTTTTTATAGTTTTTTGTCGATTTTTGCACATTTTTTTTGCCATTTCTGTATGTTATTTACCGATTTTGTCGATCTTGTACGTTTTTGACCATTTTTCACGTTTTTATCGTCTTCTATCGTTTTGTTGGTCGATTTTGCATGTTTTTTGTCGCTTTATTTATCCTTTTTTTCTTTTTTTGGGGGTCTTTTTTCACTTTTTTTGGGTCGTTTATGCTCGTTTTTTCTTTTTGTTTGTTGTTTTAATCTTTTGTCGTTTTTTGCTCGTTTTTAATTCCCTCTTGTTTTTGGTCTTTTTTTCGTATTTCGTTTTTTGTCATTTCTGTTCCTTTTTATCGTTTTTTATTTTTTTTGCTCTTTTTATCGTTTTTTGTCATTTTTTTCTTTTTTTTTGTCGTTTTTGTTCATTTTTTACCATTTTTTTTGTTTTGGTCGTTTTTCGTCCCTTTTTTCCCTTTCATTTATTGTTGTTTTTGTTCATTTTTTTGTTTTTAGTCTTTTTTTTATCATTATTGGTCACTTTTTATGGTTTTCACATTTTGATCTTTTTTTGTCGTTTTTCTTTTTTATCGCTTTTTTTTTTTTTTGGTTTTTTTTTTTTCCTTATGTTTTGTTCGTTTGTCATTTTTGGTATTTTTTATTTTTTGTCTTTTTTTTTTTTGTTTTTGGTCTTTTTTTTTAGCAGAAAACAAACCATTTCCTCCCTTTTTTTATTATTTATTTTTAATTTTTTTTTCTTTTTTCTTTTTAAATTTTTGAAATTTTGTATTGATCAACTTTTTAAATTTTATGTTGTATTTTAAAAAAATATTAAATTAAAAATTCAATTACATTACATGGTAAACCAAACACATGAATGCAATTAACATTACATTACATGGTTTGATTACATGTTTCAACCAAACATAGTAATCTAATTGTAATTCCATTACATTACAAACTCAATTACATTACAAACCCAATTCTATTACGATTACGATTACATTACAATGAACCAAACGCAACGCAAGTCCCATATTCAGCGGGTTACGCCTCGAGGATTGACTCTGCGGCTGAGTCGGAGAGAGACCTCCCGTTGCTCTGCTTTTCACGCCGCTTGCGTTGGTTTTGGCTTTGTTTTCTGAATGCGTTTCATGGATGTTTTCGATGGTTTCATGGCTTGCATTTCGAACTCGCATTTCCTATCGAACTCTTTGAATAATGCAGTGTTCTAATCGGTTGCTTGTGCGATTTCAGGTAATCGCGTAGGCGACGTCTAGCGCGACCAACAAGTTCGCTCGCCAAGGTAAACTCAAGGTGAGTGGCTGACCCTCCTCTTCTCGACCCCCTTCTTAGGCAAAATCGATAGTGTTGGTACGAAGAAAAGATAAATGCAAAGGCACGAAAGGCACGAACACGGGAAAAAGAATTGAGTTTCAAAGAGAATGGTAGGCTATGTCTTAATAACTAAAAAGAAGAAAAATGGTCTTTGCACGGTCATGGACAACTTGTCGACAAGGTAGAGTTTCCCCGAACGGCAACCCGGGGCCACGGGACCGTTGCGGCCAAGAAAGGAAACAAATACAAAAGCTGTGCTGGGCACAACGTTAGGCGAGGACTTGCAGCGGGGCTCGCTACTCGCGCTGAAAGGGCCTCGTCTAATCAAAGCAAAAAGGAGTCCGCAATGGCTCTGGGAGCCAGTGACCAACACACGAAGTATAGCACTTAATATGCAAAAAGATAACAATTGAAAGGAAAGAACATGGTAAGTTTCATAAGGCGCGACGCGGTCCGCCGGGATAAGTTTTAACGTAAAGTTCACTATGCTTGTCATTACTTGTTTGGAAATTCATTAGGATGGCTAGTAACATTCATACTCTAATGTCATATAAACTCTTCAACCAAATGAGAGCTTGGAATTTAAATAGCCACGTACCAGTACAAAGTGTAATGTACTGATCCTCGCTCTCCACGCAGGTACCCCCGAACTACGAAGGGCGTGCCAACTAAAGCTCAAGGCGGCGTGCATTCTTTTGAAGCCTCGTCCGTGTGAAGGCTTGTTTTCTGGATTTCCTTTTGAAGAAGACCCGCACATCAGTCCAAAGAAAAATGACGACTCGACTTCCCGCCATAGCAGGTGGAAATATGTATTGGTTTTTGCTTGTATAAAAGGGTGTAATGTATGGAACGACTATCTCATCGGCGTTCATTTTTGTAAGTCGAAGTCATGTTGTAGCCCGCGCGGCAATGATTGTAAAAAGAAGTCTATGTAAAGTTCATATTATCAATGAAAAGTCTATTTCCATTTCAAATGTGTTATTCAATTTCTCTGCGTACTCTAAATTGATGTTGTGTTTCGGATAACCTTATGACTATGCCTTGTGCGAACGCAACTTAGGTTCGCACGGCATCACGCCCGGGGGACGACTATCGATTCGACGGAATCGGGGCGTAACAACGCCAGTGGCCGTTAGTAATCATGGGTAATCTCACCCGCGTCTTCGACGAAGCTCATGGGTTATAAAAGGAAAAGTGCATAGTAGCCCATACGCTAAGGTATTGTCCTCCCCGCCCAATGCCTACTATGTTGTATCCACAACATAAAACCTCTATTAACCGCTAAGTCAAACTAAGCATGCAACCTCGATTAGCAGTTATTCCTATCGTACGGCTTATACGTACCGGTGGCCATCCAGTCACGCATGTCCGAGTTCTACATGCGACTCGCAACTCCGTGGTAAAAATGTGTCAAGGCCTATGAATGCAACACACAAAGGGTGGTCCCTTAAATCTATGTTTGATTTGCATAAAAATAATAAGTATGAAAAATATAACTACACAATAAAAATCTATCTAATCATGACAGTGTAGCACAGTTTATTTTGCAGAAAAATAAAAAAAATGAATAAATGCATGAATATGAGCTAAAGTAAAATAAACAGCTAATGACAAGGTATCTTGCCTGGTGTTGTGCCCAGTGGGCTGCGATGATCAAGGTGGCACAAAATGTGACAGCGGTGTTACAACTACGAATGACGGCCTCTGATGATGTCATGGACTATTTCATCGGGTCCAGAACGGTCAGACTAGTTAGGGTCGATAGGATGAGGTATAGAATTGACGAGGGAATAGAAAGAATGAGATTAATCTTGGACAATAATAGATATTTGAAGAAATAAATATTTTTAGAAAATAGTTATAACATTTAAAAAAACTATATTTCCTTATTAGTCAAAATATTTTAGATAAATACATACTTGAAAATCGAAATAGTTTTTAGGCTAAAACCCTAAATTTGTCAAAATATAGTTTTAGTAGAAAACCATATATATTTATTAGCCAAAATAGTAGACAAGAAATTCATGGTATAATTTGGAGACTACCTTTTTATTGATCAAAATATTTCTAGAAAATATAAATCTAAACAGAAAACAAATAGATAATTTAGGGCTATAAAATAAATATTTTTCAAAGTACCATTTTTGGTGAAAACTACCTTCGAAAATAGTTAGGAATCTTTATCATAATATTTTCATAAATTTCCTAAAATAATAATATTAACAAATAAATAATTTTGACCATAATAATAATAATAATAATAATAATAATAATAATAATAATAATAATAATAATAAGAATAATAATAAGAATAATGGTATTAATAATAAATCAATAATACTAACACTTATCAAATATTTTTATACATAAAATTTTAATCAATATATCTGCTGTTAATAAATCACAAAACAAAAACACAATAAAAACACAAAAAATAAAAAAAGTATGCAAGAAAGCCCAGGACTCGAGAACAATTGTTCTCTATTTCGTTGGAATGGTGTTAAAGACTTCTGAAAGAGAGAAAGAGAAAAAAATCGATGGCGAGAGAAAATTTGGTAGATTTGAGACATCGAGCGAGAAGGAAGAGGAAGAGAGAGAAGCGGAGCGAGATAGGGGATCGAGTGAGGAGAGGGTGAAGATCGGAGAGGAGCGAGCAGAGGGAGAGCTGCGGGAGCTGGGGAAAGAAGTCGGAGGAGAGGGATAGAAGGAGAGGCGGAGGTGCTACATAGGCGGCGGAGGGAGCGATGGAGACGGGGAGTTTTCGCCTGACGGCTCGGCGAAGTTCGCCGGTGGCTGGGCTCGCAGAGGGCTGCGGGAACGGGGATCGCACGGGGGTTCTTCGTCGGCGGAAGCGAGGCACGGAGGATGGGCTCAGACAGTGCCGGATCTCCGGTGAGGTTGAGCGCGGGGGTCATTGTGGTGGCGCAACGGAGTCGGGGAGCACGGCGTGGCTCACGGTGGCTCGACATACGGCGGTGGGCTCAGGAGGAGTAGAGGCGAGGGAGAGGGAGGTCTGGTTGCCGGCAGTTCGCCGGTGTTGTGTTCAGCCGAGCGGCATTGGCTGGTGAAAAGCGGAGGATGGTCACACGGGACAACGGTTGAGCGTGGCTCGGGAAACTCGTCGGCACCAACGCTGATGGGTCGACGGCGGAAGGGAGGACCGGATCTGGTTATGCGGCTCGTCGGAGGTCGACGACGCGGGCACAGGGATGGCGCGGCAGATAGGTAAGGGGTTTTCCATCTTTTCTTTTCTCTGTGTGGTGGTGATGGGGTGTGCAGGCGGCGCTGGGTATGGGCGACCGCCGGGATGGGGTCGAGATGGGCTGCGGGGACAAGGAGCAGCGGTGGTGCTAATCGTCGAGGCGATGGTGATAGGGGACGTTGTCAGAAAAGGCAGGGGGTCGGGTATAGGGAGAAGGAAAGAAGTGGTCGGGGACGACTGGGAGAGGTTTGTTGCTGTAGGAAGCACATGTGATGGTGGTTTGTGTCGGCTGTTGCAACGTTGATCGTGGTGCTGGTGTTGGATGCTGCCATCATGTCTGGGGTTGTCCGGGGTTGGTAGGGTGGTCGGACTGGTATTGTAGTCTGTGATTGTGGTAGTGATGACTGGAGGACGACAACGTTTGGAGGAGGGGAGATGGACGGGTGGCTGGGATGACGAGGGCGGAGGTGGAGATTGATTTGCGAGGGATGCGGTTACGACGGGGATGGGGTTTAGGTTAGAAAATTTGATTGTGTCGGGGGTGTGTCCGACACGGAGGGGATGCGATGTATATGTAAAAATTGATTATAGTGGAAATTGTGGACACCGACACGGTACACAATACTTCTAAGGTGGATTTTGGCAGATGGAAATTATGAGAAAGGAGCAAGGAGCCTCTCCTTATATAGGAGGTGGACTCCTAGATTGATTTGGATTAGAAATTAAAACCCCTTTTTGATATCTCACTTTTAATTTAAATCAATTCAACCAATCAAAATCTAATTTATATTTAGATAAATCTTATCTATAAGTTTAAACTATTCTAGAAATAAATCAATGAATCAAATCTTAATTTAAATTGTCATAAATGGTTAAGCATTAAATTCACAAATTTTAAAATATCCTTGTAATAAATAATAATCATAATTAATTTCAAAAATCCAAACAATTATTCAATTATTTAAAATACCTTTTAAAAATAAATAAATACAATTAGCTTTCAAAAAATAAAAATATACGCAAATTAAATTTTACGTACTTCGCATACGATAGAAAATTATTTTAAAAAGGAGAATATCATTTCTTAAGTTAAAATAAAATAAAAACTTTTTATAATAATAAATTAAATAAATTATTTTTAAAATTTTAATGCGACACTTTTTACAACTTTAAGTAAATTAAAATAATTATTATATGATATTTTGTAACTACAAAATCCCATAATCAAAATATTTTTCTAAAAATATGTACCTCGCACATATTCGCACTCGACGAGCAAATACAAAAAAAAATTAGTACCAAATAAAAAAATATCGTAGTAAAAATTTAGGGGGTTTACATTCAGACTCTGAGTGACCACTAGAATGTCTTGTGCTCATTCAGATATTCAGACATCATTGTTTTTATCCATTGTTCTGACCACTTTAAATTTAGGTTCAGTTTCATATCTTAGATGTCCTACATCCTCTCTATTTTTACTGTAAACCTTAGTATTAGTCCACCCATTCCTAGTATAGACATTATCAGATGAGTATGTCTGAACACATTGGTTCATAGCACTATTCCCTGTCCAGACTAGTAGGAGAGTCCTTGAGCTTGAGTTTAGGATTACCTTGGTATCATCTTGTTCAGTCTTAGGGGTGTTCCCTGCAGCTTTTGGCCAGTCCCAGTCTAGGAAAAAATTTGTATATAGGTTGCCTTCCCTATTTACTTCATATTCTTCACTGCAGTATTCCATTACCTGCACTCCTCCATTGAAGGTACTGACTTGAGTCTTCAAGTCACTCTTGTTCACTGCACTCTTCATTAAATATCCTACATTCTAGAACCACTGTATACTGCCCAATCTCATTCATGTCCTACATTCATAGTTATGTACCTGCACATGTTAGGATATGATATACATTGTATTTTTTTTTTCGTGTTTTGGTATGAGGAGTTGAGGGCTGCCTTAGTCCTAGCCCTCTGTTACTTTGTACCCTGAATATAGTATACATGTATATGATGATTAACATATATGTATTTGATGAGATATATTATATCATATATATATATGATATACCTTATACATATATGGTATAGAAATATGTTATGCAATATATTGTGGATATGTTTTGAGGGTAAGATATATGGGATAAGGTATGGTGATTATACATAATGTATAAGTGGTTTGTTATATTGAAGAAGTTAGAAGTTAGCTCTTGATTTGTAAGTACATGTAGGTAGATGCCTAAAGATGTAAGTGTGATATTGGTTATGGGTTAGGGTTGGAGATACTTATATATATAAGTGTGATGTAAGTGTGATATTGGTTACGAGTTGTAGCTTATAGAATTTGACTAGGTAGCTAACCCTAGGTAGTGGTTGACCATATAGACCAAGTTGAATTAGTTGACTAGATAGTTGGCCAAGTTGACCAAGAGTTGACTATGACCTTGTCATACTCGAAATAATTTTTATTATTATTTTATTGTCTGTGTTAATTTATCTTGTGGTTAGGATATATTTTTTGGCATTTTGTGACCTTAACCCTAACCCTAGCCTAGCCTTAACCCTAAGAGGGGGGGGGGGTGCCAAGTGCCCCTACAAGTATAGGGGGGGGGTGCCAAGTGCCCCTACAAGCATGGGGGGGGGGGACACCTCACACAAAAACCAAAAGACCCCATCTCTATATATACATACATTTGTATAGCCTTATCACTCAAAAAAAAAAAAAAAAAACAAAAAGGGAAAGAAAGAAAGAAAGAAAGAAAGAGGAGCCCCACACCCACACACACCCGAGCCCCACTGCCACCGCCACCGCACCTTGCTGCCGCTGCCGCTGCCGCCCGCCGCCGCTGCCGCCGCCAGCGCCCGCCCGCCGGCCTCCGGCCACCCCCACAGCATCACCTCTTCCACTTCCACTTCCTCTTCCAACTTCATCTTCATCCTCTTCCTCTTCCAACTTCAAGGGAGAGCCCTAGGTAATTCCTAACCCTTTTCTTCCCCCAATTTCTACAATTCCTTCTAAATTAAATCCTAGGTCAGAATTTTTCTAACAAATTGGGTGTTATTGGGTTGTAATTAGGGTCTTGTGAAGAAACTTAGGTCAACCCTAAATCAAAGGCAAGTCCTCTCCCTCCTTCTCCATTTCTCTCACTTTTCTCTAGAGATTGCTATGACATTTAATTTTTCTTATTCATGGTTAGTTTTAATTGTCGAAAATTCTAAAGGTTATTGTCATAATCAAATATTTCGAGAATGGTATGTACTATGAGTAAAGGAATTAACCTTAACTTTTGGTCACAACAATTGTTTGCATCTAGGGAATGGACACCATGTGTAGGACACATCATAATAGGACACTTTAAATTTTTGACATATATATACATATGAATAAATTTTATGTATAAACACACCCTTGACATCTAATATTAATACGTGTATTTAGACGTACATGGACACATATATTTGCAAGAAAATTTACATGTAGATGCAAGGATACTTATTTTCACATACACATATATGTATATCTTGAAATATTTCATCTATACAACTTATGTACTTACATTCTAATGAACACTACAAGTCTGACATGACCTAGGGACTTAAACCTTTACCCGTGACACATATCTACAAACTTTATACTTCTTCGTATGATATTAGGATGGTCATCTTGAAATTATATCAATTTTGTCCAAAACATTAAATATATCAAATAACATACGTTGACTTGGTTAATTAGTTAAATTAAGCAGTTACATGTTCCTATATTTCAAGGTAACTTTACATCTATGGAATTCCAACTCTTTTGCATGCCAAGTCAATATTACAAGGAATATAATATTGTTTTACAAGTCATGCCACATAGAAGTAGACTTGACATCATTGTGTTGCTAATGACTCAATTTTGATATTTGGATAACAATTAGCAAGCCGTAATAGTCCTGAAACCTGCTGGCTCGCTAAAATTGCAAATTGCTTGCTAAGGTAAGGAAGTCAGAATCAATTACACTTCTATGTCTATATGAATGCTTGCTTGAGTGTTCCGGTGTTGAGAGTTGCTCCACCGAAGGGGTCGGCGTACCCATTTATTAACTGCGTGGTTCCGGTGTTGAGGGTTGCTCCACCGAAGGGGCCGGCGAGCCCGTATATACTTTTATCATGTTTTGTAAAATTGTCGGAGCTCCTAAATACAAAGGAGACTCTGCCGAAATTTTTGGAAAATTTAGGAGATAGACAAATTTCTGACTTTCGGAAATTTTAGAAATTTTCCTTTTCTAGGAAGCATTGGGCGGGGAGAACAACTGAATATCCCTAGATATCCCGTAACATAATAACCATAAAAAGCTGATCAGCGATTCCTGAATTTCCTGAAGAGTACTTCTATATAAGTACTAGCCCAAGAAAGGCTCCTGAATTTCCTGAAGAGTACTTCTATATAAGTACTAGCCCAAGAGAGGCTCCTGCCTGTTGCTTCTATCCCGACAGTAACATCGGATAGTTGGTTTTAGCCCAAGGGAGGCTCCGAAATTACAGCCTGATCCCAGGCTAACGGGATTATTCACGGGAATTATTTAGGGAATTAATTCAGAGTTTTGTTCTCAAAATTGCATTGCATTTAGTCTACTAAATTTTGTTTTACTCCAGAAACAACCCCACCTATCAAAGGTAGGTAGTTCTTGATTGCTCAAGGGAAGCGAATCCTGTTAAGAGCTCAAGGGAAGCTCAGAGAAATTCTTCCAAATTTATGGATGTCATTTACATTTCCTTGTTTTTTGTAAAGTCAACTTATATGATAATGCTAGTCGGCATATTTCCTTCTTTTAGAAAACTGTACCTTTCTTTTGTATGCTTTACCGTCCTTGACCGAGGACTTGCTTGTCGTTTTCTAAAACGACCTAGTATTGTTCGCTAGGTGAAGAAGAAGACAACCCCGCCGAGGTACTACCACAGTACGACGAGGAATAGCCGCCTGGATAATTGCAGTTAGGACCAGTACTACCATAGCTATCTTGCTAGTTATTTTTGTAATAAATTTGTAAAAGTATTGTTGAAGAAGTCTTGTATAATAATTACCATATGTATAATAAGTTGTAATCTCTGGCATTTTCCATTTTTGCTGATGTTTTACGGGCGACAATCGCGGATTTTCGGCGCGTAGCCTGGGGATGTGTATGACGTCACCATTCCATGTGGGAAGTGGGACGTGACACGTCCTTTTAGTGGTGGCCCATGCAGGTCAGCGAAGATGGAAAATCCAGAACGGACCTTAGGCCTAGACGTAGGTTTTATACTCAGATAGAAAACTTTGATTTCCAATCATATCTTAGAAATCCTTAAGTAAGGTAGATAAATAGTTGGTAGCCTTTTCCTTACAAATTCCTCTTCCATGTCTAGATCTTAGATCCTACTAAGGAGTTACTAACCTAAGGAAGAAATATTTTTTTTTCTTTTCAATCTAGGTCATGCCTCGGTTTGCACCCTTCGCAAGACTGGGAAATGATAGTCACAGCCTAGACGAGTATTATGCATTTGTAAAGAAGTTGTGGCACGTAGCGCGAAAAGGAATGATCGAAGCCTATGGAGTACACTACGAGTTGAAATATCCAGTAGTGTCAGACATAGATGATGAAAGGAAGGAGTATTACAACTCGGTACATTATTATGTCCTGATAAAGGCAGAACCCACCAAAGGCCCAAAGACTGATCGCAATGGTACCTTGGAAGAATGGCTGCAGACTCATCCAAACGCAATAGTGCACAACATCAGGAAGATGTGGATTTAGATCCTCAAGCATATATGTATGTGGAATATATGTAATATATGTAGTAAGAATGCAAGTAAGTAGGGAATATGGACTTAGATCCCTAGTATCTATAGATGATAAGTATGTGTGTGTAGCTAGAATGAATGGAATGTAAGATATATCTGCATGTAGGTAGAATATGACCAAGTATGTATGTAAGCCAAGGGCATATTGATCTATAAATAAATAAAATATGCTTTTCTCCTTATGTTCCTTATAAGAAATTCTTACATAGGATATCAAGGATATGGACCTGTTTATACCCAGTTTGGAATGGGATGGAAGCGAGTACACCTTGTACCTGTACCAACGCTATGCCAGGATGCTATGGAACGCACCCGACTGGTATGACATTCACGTCTACCAAATATTCTATGGAGTCAGACGTCCTATGGTACGAGACGTGGAGGATGGCGCTGAAGTGTACTTTGAGTACATCACCTACTGTCTTTATGTCCGAGACCCGAACCGCATCTATGTCGGATTGCACGGCTACGAAGGCACCATGGATGACTTTGAGAGGATGTATACAGAAGTGGAGATCCTTGCTGAAGGGAGGGAGCTTATTGAAGCCGTAGCATAAGATGTCTTAACCCTGTACATAGTGAAGAAGGAGTCCTTTTCCATGTATTTTGGCATCTGCAGATATGTACTTGTATGTAGTAGAATAGTTTACCATGTCGCGTTTTGGAATGATGGGTGACATGAGTAACTAAGTAGCAAGAATGTATGTAAATGAAAAATGAGAGTAAGGAGCACCATTTTGTAATTACTCTCATTTTAATATATATATATGTACGAAGTTTCATGATACACTCTTGTTGGAGATTATGAGTTAAACACTTCCCTAAGAATTGCGTTTTCCTAATCTCAGGATATGGACAACCACGGCCAGTCAAGTACTCCGTCCCCTCAAGAACCAACTGTGGCCGATATGTTTCGATTATTCCAGCAATTATTGGAATCCCATAATCAGCAGGCCAATGCAGCCCATGTTGCCAATACAACCATATTGGAACAAATGCAGAACCCCAAGAAAACAGAAGAGAGAAACCTAAAAGATTTTCGAGATCTTAAGCCACCTAAGTTCAAGGGAACTGAAAATGCAATGGAAGCGGGTCAATGGTTGAAAACCATTGAAGGCTTGATGAAGGCCGCAAAGCTCAAAACCGAAGATATGGTGCCAGCAATCCGTATCCAGCTAGAGGATATCGCTGGATACTGGTGGAGTGCTGAGTACCCTGAAGATTCCGATGAGGTCATGACATGGGCAGAATTCAAGAAGAAGTTTGAGGAAAGATTCTATCCTAAATCAGCACGAATAGAGTTAGAGCGGCAATTCAACTATCTTAAACAAGGAAGACGCACCGTCGATGAATATGCTGTAGAGTTTTCCAGACTCAGTCGCTTTGCTCCTAACATGATAGCCGACGAAGAAACAAAAATTTCTAGGTTCCTGGAAGGGCTCGGGACCCAATTGAAAAGCAGGGTCGCGTCCTACCGGTGCCAGACCTTTTCTGAGGTAACAGAAGCTGCTCGAGACCAGGAGAGAATCCTGAAAGAGGAGCAACCTTTCCGGTCATCACAACCCAAGAGAACTTTTGAGGAAGGATCATCCTCTAACAAGAATCACTGGCAAGGACCACCTAAGCGTCCTCAGAATGGCAACTCGGACAAATTCCTTATCTGCGATTTCTGCCAGAAGCCAGGACATAAGAGGAGTGTATGTAGGAGAAGATTGGGGCTTTGCTTGAGGTGTGGAGCAAACCATCCAATCAGTCAATGTCCTCAGCTGCCTGCGAATGGAGCAAGGACACAGGGTTTCACTCAGGGATACCGACCTCCAGTTCAAGGAAACCAACCTCGACCAATGATACAGGCACCAACAGCGCAAGCGGGAATGGCTTATGGAAATCAGCAAAGGCCGCCCTATGCCCCTCAGGCTTATCAGTTTCAACAAGCACAACGAGCAGCTCAAGCTCAAATTAATAACAAGAAAAGGAATAGGCAAGGGCGAGCATTCATAATGGGAACTGAAGATGCGAATATCCCTGGAGAAGTAGTTTCAGGTACTATTTTAGTTTCTTCATACCCAGCTTCAGTATTATTTGATTCCGGGGCTACCCATTCATTTATAGCATCTTCTTTTATATCACAACGTGAAATAGAATCACAACCTCTGCCTAAATCATTGAAAGTACTCACCGGTAATGGAATAGTAGAAGTCAGTCGAGTATGTCATAGATGTCCCATTAAATTGGGTGGAGGAGCTTTTCGTACCCGATTGCTTGTCTTTCCAACAAGCAATTATGATATAATATTGGGTATGGATTGGCTAACTGCAACATTAGCCAATATAGACTGCGGTCAGGGGAAAATTTCATTCCAACTCCCTGACGGCGAGTCTTATGAATTTGCAAGAGACCAAAATGAGTTCAATGCAGAGGAGCTAGAGAGATTTGAATTACCAGTACTGCTGCAAGGAGTAGTAGAGCAATCATTTCCAAGGGTAGTAGAAGAATTCAAGGATGTGTTCCCAGAAGAATTACCAGGGCTACCCCCAGACAGAGCCGTAGAATTTTCTATAGATCTAATACCGGGAGCTGCACCCATAGCCAAGAAGATATACCCAATGAACAAAGAAGAGCTAGTTGAGTTAAATAAACAGATAAAGGAGTTATTGTCAAAAGGGTTTATTCAGCCTAGCGCTTCACCATGGGGTGCACCAGTATTATTTGTGAAAAAGAAAGATAGTACCCTACGCCTGGTGATTGACTATAGGGCTTTGAATGAGGTTACCATCAAGAATAAATATCCCTTACCTAGGATCGATCAACTGTTTGATCAGTTAGGAGAGGCAAGGGTATTTTCGAAAATTGATTTGAGATCCGGATATCATCAGGTAAAGGTGAAAAAGGAAGACATCCCAAAGACTGCATTTAGAACTCGGTATGGGCATTACGAATTCTTAGTTATGCCATTCGGGTTGACAAATGCACCCGCTATATTTATGGACCTGATGAATCGAGTATTCTATCAATATCTGGATAAATTTGTGATTGTATTTATTGATGACATCCTTGTATACTCTAAAAGTGAAGAGGAGCATGAAAGACATTTGAGGATAGTATTGCAAACTCTGCGAGAAGAACAATTGTATGCTAAGCTTAGTAAATGTGAGTTTTGGTTGGACCAAATACCATTCCTAGGACATATTGTCAGTGGAGAAGGCATCTCGGTAGATCCAAAGAAAGTAGAAGCAGTAAAGTCTTGGCCAACACCTAAGTCAGTAGCAGAAATCAGAAGCTTCTTAGGATTGGCTGGCTATTATCGGAGATTTGTAGAGAACTTTTCAAGAATTGCAGAACCTTTAACCCGTCTTACTCGGAAGGAAGAGAAATTTAACTGGACGGAGAAATGTCAAGCAGCATTTGACGAGCTGAAGGAAAGATTAATTACAGCTCCAATACTAGCATTACCCTCTGGTTCAGGTGGATATGAGATATATAGTGATGCATCAGGTAAGGGTTTAGGATGTGTACTGATGCAGCACGGGAGAGTCATAGCCTATGCATCCCGACAATTAAAGACACATGAAAGGAATTACCCAACTCATGATCTCGAACTTGCAGCGGTAGTATTCGCACTCAAGTTGTGGAGACACTATTTATATGGAGAAAGAATCAAAATATACACAGACCACAAGAGCTTAAAATATGTCTTCACACAAAAGGAGATTAATATGAGACAGAGAAGATGGTTGGAGTTACTGAAGGATTTTGACATGGAGTTGACCTATCATCCGGGCAAAGCTAATAAGGTGGCTGATGCCTTAAGTAGAAGACCCGAAGCTTTCTTTATGAATACACCCAAAGAAATCCTTGAGGATTTGAGGAAAATGGGAATTGAAGTGATACGCCCGCTAACCGAAGGAATGTGGCAAAACTTGCAAGTACAGTCCTCCTTAATAGATAGAATTAAGGAAGCTCAACAGAATGATTCAAAACTTCAGAAAATTTGGAAACAAACAGAAGAGGGACTCCAGACCGGGATAAGGAAGCATCCGGACGGATCATTAAGATTCGGAGATCGATTATGTGTGCCCAGTGGAGACTTAAGAACAGAGGTTATGTCAGAAGCCCACAACTCACAATATTCCATTCATCCGGGCAGCACTAAAATGTACAAAGATTTGAGACAAACATTTTGGTGGCACGGGATGAAGAGAGAAGTCGCCAGATTTGTATCAAGATGTCTTGTCTGTCAGCAAGTAAAAGCGGAGCATCAAAGGACAGCAGGACTTCTCCAGCCGTTACCCATACCCGAATGGAAATGGGAGCACCTCACCATGGATTTCGTGACAGGATTGCCTAGGACCCAAAGGGGTAATAATGCTATTTGGGTCATAATAGACAGACTTACCAAGTCCGCTCGTTTTCTGCCCTTTCGAGTTGGACAGTCAACGGAGGTCCTGGCCGAAATGTACATGAGACAGATTGTCAGTCAGCATGGAGTGCCAGTGAGTATAGTATCGGATAGAGATACCAGATTCACTTCACATTTCTGGAAAAGCTTGCAAGAAAGTCTTGGCACTAAATTAAAATTTAGCTCTGCCTACCATCCCCAAACGGACGGCCAGTCTGAAAGAACCATTCAGACCTTAGAAGACATGCTGAGAGCGTGTACTTTAGATTTTGGAGGAGCATGGGATGATCATCTACATTTGGTAGAATTTTCATATAA
This sequence comes from Iris pallida, assembly GCA_029216955.1. NCBI lineage: Eukaryota > Viridiplantae > Streptophyta > Magnoliopsida > Asparagales > Iridaceae > Iris > Iris pallida. The sequence goes on along the minus strand of JANAVB010018200.1, from coordinate 3,870,922 downwards.
CAACAGTTATCATGATAGTATCAAAATGGCTCCTTTTGAAGCACTATATGGTAGGAAGTGCAGATCGCCGGTATGCTGGACCGACGTAGGAGAAAGACAATTGTTGGGGCCAGAATTAGTAACACAAACTGTGGATATCGTCAAAGCAATAAGAAGTCACCTGCAAGCAGCTCAGGACAGGCAGAAGATGTGGGCGGATAAGCATCGAAGAATATTGGAGTTTCAACCCGGAGAACACGTATTTCTGAAAATTTCACCAACTAAGGAAACCATCAGATTCGGGACCAAAGGAAAGCTAAGTCCCAGATATATTGGACCATTTGACATCCTGGAGAAAGTTGGGAATGTGTCATATCGACTCGCCTTGCCGCCAGCACTAGAAGGAGTTCACAATGTATTCCATATTTCCCAGCTACGAAGATATGTACCGGACACGAGCCATATACTCGATCACTCAGAAATCACCATCGGGCCAACACTCCGGATAGAACAGAGACCCGTTGGGATCTTGGATCGAAGAGATAAGATACTTCGCAATCGGGTCATTCCGTTAGTACGAGTTGCATGGAGCAGGGATTCTCCTGGAGATTCAACCTGGGAGAAGGAAGAAGACATGCGGAAGCAATACCCGTATTTATTCCCTGAGACAGGTCAGTAACCTCATTGCTAGTCTAATTATTTCAAATTCCGAGGACGGAATTTTTTTCTAAGGAGGGTAGACTTGTCATACTCGAAATAATTTTTATTATTATTTTATTGTCTGTGTTAATTTATCTTGTGGTTAGGATATATTTTTTGGCATTTTGTGACCTTAACCCTAACCCTAGCCTAGCCTTAACCCTAAGAGGGGGGGGGGTGCCAAGTGCCCCTACAAGTATAGGGGGGGGTGCCAAGTGCCCCTACAAGCATGGGGGGGGGGACACCTCACACAAAAACCAAAAGACCCCATCTCTATATATACATACATTTGTATAGCCTTATCACTCAAAAAAAAAAAAAAAACAAAAAGGGAAAGAAAGAAAGAAAGAAAGAAAGAGGAGCCCCACACCCACACACACCCGAGCCCCACTGCCACCGCCACCGCACCTTGCTGCCGCTGCCGCTGCCGCCCGCCGCCGCTGCCGCCGCCAGCGCCCGCCCGCCGGCCTCCGGCCACCCCCACAGCATCACCTCTTCCACTTCCACTTCCTCTTCCAACTTCATCTTCATCCTCTTCCTCTTCCAACTTCAAGGGAGAGCCCTAGGTAATTCCTAACCCTTTTCTTCCCCCAATTTCTACAATTCCTTCTAAATTAAATCCTAGGTCAGAATTTTTCTAACAAATTGGGTGTTATTGGGTTGTAATTAGGGTCTTGTGAAGAAACTTAGGTCAACCCTAAATCAAAGGCAAGTCCTCTCCCTCCTTCTCCATTTCTCTCACTTTTCTCTAGAGATTGCTATGACATTTAATTTTTCTTATTCATGGTTAGTTTTAATTGTCGAAAATTCTAAAGGTTATTGTCATAATCAAATATTTCGAGAATGGTATGTACTATGAGTAAAGGAATTAACCTTAACTTTTGGTCACAACAATTGTTTGCATCTAGGGAATGGACACCATGTGTAGGACACATCATAATAGGACACTTTAAATTTTTGACATATATATACATATGAATAAATTTTATGTATAAACACACCCTTGACATCTAATATTAATACGTGTATTTAGACGTACATGGACACATATATTTGCAAGAAAATTTACATGTAGATGCAAGGATACTTATTTTCACATACACATATATGTATATCTTGAAATATTTCATCTATACAACTTATGTACTTACATTCTAATGAACACTACAAGTCTGACATGACCTAGGGACTTAAACCTTTACCCGTGACACATATCTACAAACTTTATACTTCTTCGTATGATATTAGGATGGTCATCTTGAAATTATATCAATTTTGTCCAAAACATTAAATATATCAAATAACATACGTTGACTTGGTTAATTAGTTAAATTAAGCAGTTACATGTTCCTATATTTCAAGGTAACTTTACATCTATGGAATTCCAACTCTTTTGCATGCCAAGTCAATATTACAAGGAATATAATATTGTTTTACAAGTCATGCCACATAGAAGTAGACTTGACATCATTGTGTTGCTAATGACTCAATTTTGATATTTGGATAACAATTAGCAAGCCGTAATAGTCCTGAAACCTGCTGGCTCGCTAAAATTGCAAATTGCTTGCTAAGGTAAGGAAGTCAGAATCAATTACACTTCTATGTCTATATGAATGCTTGCTTGAGTGTTCCGGTGTTGAGAGTTGCTCCACCGAAGGGGTCGGCGTACCCATTTATTAACTGCGTGGTTCCGGTGTTGAGGGTTGCTCCACCGAAGGGGCCGGCGAGCCCGTATATACTTTTATCATGTTTTGTAAAATTGTCGGAGCTCCTAAATACAAAGGAGACTCTGCCGAAATTTTTGGAAAATTTAGGAGATAGACAAATTTCTGACTTTCGGAAATTTTAGAAATTTTCCTTTTCTAGGAAGCATTGGGCGGGGAGAACAACTGAATATCCCTAGATATCCCGTAACATAATAACCATAAAAAGCTGATCAGCGATTCCTGAATTTCCTGAAGAGTACTTCTATATAAGTACTAGCCCAAGAAAGGCTCCTGAATTTCCTGAAGAGTACTTCTATATAAGTACTAGCCCAAGAGAGGCTCCTGCCTGTTGCTTCTATCCCGACAGTAACATCGGATAGTTGGTTTTAGCCCAAGGGAGGCTCCGAAATTACAGCCTGATCCCAGGCTAACGGGATTGTTCACGGGAATTATTTAGGGAATTAATTCAGAGTTTTGTTCTCAAAATTGCATTGCATTTAGTCTACTAAATTTTGTTTTACTCCAGAAACAACCCCACCTATCAAAGGTAGGTAGTTCTTGATTGCTCAAGGGAAGCGAATCCTGTTAAGAGCTCAAGGGAAGCTCAGAGAAATTCTTCCAAATTTATGGATGTCATTTACATTTCCTTGTTTTTTGTAAAGTCAACTTATATGATAATGCTAGTCGGCATATTTCCTTCTTTTAGAAAACTGTACCTTTCTTTTGTATGCTTTACCGTCCTTGACCGAGGACTTGCTTGTCGTTTTCTAAAACGACCTAGTATTGTTCGCTAGGTGAAGAAGAAGACAACCCCGCCGAGGGTACTACCACAGTACGACGAGGAATAGCCGCCTGGATAATTGCAGTTAGGACCAGTACTACCATAGCTATCTTGCTAGTTATTTTTGTAATAAATTTGTAAAAGTATTGTTGAAGAAGTCTTGTATAATAATTACCATATGTATAATAAGTTGTAATCTCTGGCATTTTCCATTTTTGCTGATGTTTTACGGGCGACAATCGCGGATTTTCGGCGCGTAGCCTGGGGATGTGTATGACGTCACCATTCCATGTGGGAAGTGGGACGTGACAGACCTAGAATCACGTTGTAACACCCAGTTTTCCAGATGAGGGTAATTTTGAAATTTTGTATTTTAATTTATTTAATTATGGTATTTAAAATTTTATATGATTTTTATTAATTTTTAATCATTTTAAAAACTATTTAGAATCATGACTTGTGATTAGGGTATTTTATTTATCATTTCTAGATTGAGGGGTATTTTAGTCATTTTTGTAATTTTAGAATTTAATTTGGAATTGTTATTATTATTTATAATTAATGTGATTTTAGTATAATTGATTTTGGTGTTCTAGTGGGCTTTGACTTATGTTGACTTTGGAGACTAACCTAGTGGCTAACCTAGGTCTTGACTAAGTGATTAGGATATAAAAACCTAGGTTGACTTAAGTTAGTGAGGTTTAGCTCATTGGAATTAGTTTGGTGAAATTAGGAGCTAGATTGATTAAGGGATGGCTTGTGAAATCACAAGTCATTTTATGACTAATAGGCTTAATGGCCCATAGGCCCACACCCCTTGAACCAAACCCTAACCCTAAAAATCTGGCCAGCCATAGTGTGTCCCCTTCCCCTATTTATATCACCTTGAAATTAGGGTTGCCTCTTTAGGAAATCATTGCCATTTGGAAGAGGTGAGTCCCCATCTTTGTAAATTCTTAGAAAATCCATTTTAGCTCCAAATTCCTCCAAACAAATTGCAATAGGACCTAATATTAGTTTTCTTGTTGTTAATGTTGAGTATTTACAGGAAGGACACAATTTGAGGGAGTTTGGTGGCTTGTGAAACTCTTCCCATTTGGGGATTTTAACCCATAGTTCATCCATAGGTAACTTTCTCATTTCTCCATAAAACTTCAATTTCTTTCCATGATTAGGAAGCCCTAGGAGTCCCCTAAGTGTCTGCATAGTTTCGTGTTGGGGTTCATAGGTTTCGTGTCCGTTCTGGACACGTATCAGACCCTGTCCCTAGGTGTTTGTCGAAATGCCTCAAAGGGCATTTCGGTTGTTTTTATGGATTGTTTTTGAATAGGATGCTAGGTTTTGATCTTGCTTACACGTTTCTATAGCACTGAGCACGCCTTAGCATCGTGTCGAGTCGACACGAGCGCGTGGACAAGCGGGTGCATGCGCGCGCGCACAGGCAGTTCCATGCCCTGCTGCTCGGGGTCTATTGCGCGCCATACACGCCACGTGGGCGCGTATAATTTGACACGTGGGTCCGGGCACAGACTGACACGAGGCTCCCAAAGTTTTGTGGGTCCTCGTGTCGTGTCGGACATGAAATCGTGTGTGCACTGGTTGTGCACTGTGCGTGTATCAGTACATTGTTTGTTCTCTGTTTTCATTTCAGTTTAAATGAATTAAATTGTGAATTAAATTGTCATTTTGATCCTAAAGATAAGGTATTATATGTGTTAAATTAGATTTACAAGTTAGATTAGTTTATGATGGAAAATTGGGATTCGAATAATGGTTTAATGGCTCTTGCTGATATCTGTTCTGATACTGTTCTAAGTTCATATTCCTAACCATGAATTTCCTGTTAATTTGATGTTTCAACCCCTGTTAATTCCCCACATGTTTATAGTTCATGTTTAGTTCATATTTACTTTCGAAATTAACTTTTGGTGTAATATTGAAATGTGGACATGTGGGTTGATTCAAGTTCTGTTGGCTGATACATCGGGTCCTTCCATTTTGAACTAAGTATTAAATGATCATTAGTATAAATTCCCATGCATTGAAATTTAGTTCAGTATTTAGTTTGGGAGAATAGTTATCCAACCTGAATTGAAATTGTTGAACTGATTTGATGTTCGATTCTCAATTTTTCCCAATTGACTGATATCCTTAATATCAGCTATTTTCACTGTTTTGTGCCAAATTTTAATTTCGATTTGGTCATCATGTTTTACCATTGTACACTGATAATTAATGAGGTTTAGGACCATGATTTGGTTCACCTATTTGTGTTCTAAGTGGGTGTCGAATGTTCGGTTAATTGGTTTTGATTTGGGCAATGCCATGTAAGCTGATATTGTTTCCTTTCTCTTTAAAAACTGAGATTTTGAACTGATACTCCCTTTTCCTGATTTAGCTAACTATTTTTTCCAGGTTACACTACTAGTTCACTGTTTCAGGAATCACCCTACACCCACATGAAATGAATGTTTGTTTAAAAGCTTACTGATTTTCCTATAAACCTTCACTGAATTCCTATTCCTGTTACACCAATCAATCTCATATTGACACTACACTGCATTCATCACTATACTGTTGTTGCTAACTTATGTTAAGTTGTATTAGGTTTTCAAATTTGTTTGGAATAGATAACCTGGACTGAAACTGAGTTTCTAGGTGCCTTCACAGATTTTACATTGAGCACCTCACTGATTCTTCTCCTATTTTTGCCACTGTTTGTATTCCCAGAATTCAGGATCAAAAATACACTCATGTCCATGCCTAACACACACATTTTCCTTTCACTCTCCCACTCTATGATTCCTGTCACACAGCCACACTCTTCATACATGTCATTGATTTCCATTTCTTCTTAAATACCTGAGTTTGAATTCCTGTCATGTAGGCTGTTAACACACACACCCTAATACTGAGACACATGTACACACAGGGCATCACATTGTTTCCTGGGACTATTTCATATCCCTGTTAGTATGTGTGTAAACCTGAGCTAAATACTGTCATGGTTGAAGATATTGACACCACATTTCCTCCTCTCGATCACACACACTGTTAACTGGACTTAACTGTCCTTAAGATTCCTGTACAGTCCACACATTTATTTCCTGCAACACCCTACTGCTACCTGAGAATTTCGGGCCATGTAATTTACTGATTTTGGTTGATTATAGGTTTTGGGTTGAATGTTTGATTTAACTGGAATCGAATACCTGAGATTTGGGTATATAGATAACTGAGATTAATGTACACCCATTACACATTCACAAGGACTGACACACATTTGGTTTGTACAATCCTGAGATTAACCATTTTTCCTTTCACCTATACTTCCTGCCTTTTTGAACTGATTCTTCATTTCGAAAACCATTGTGTTCTAATACCTGAGTTCCCTCATTCATGTTAACTGAGACTTCATTCCCAATTACCTGAAATGAATCTCTGAAACCTGGAATTGGTTTCCATTCCTCTCCTTAAGCTTTTTTATTGAATGTCAATTTGTAAACCTGAGATATTTCCTGTTTTACTGAAATCTGGGTATTGTAGCTGTAAAACTGAATTTGGGTTCTCCTATGGACTGATACCCCTCTTATGATTTGTATTTTTCTGAGTTTAAATTTCATTTTTGATTTAATGATTGCAGGGACTGATTCGAAATTGTGTAGGAATGTTAAATGATAATTTTTATACTAGTATTGGTTTGCTTTCATGTTGAATTCGAAATGGGTATAGTGGTGGATTGGCTTATCTAAGTTAACTGTCATGTTCTTCTAGCATATCACTCCCTAATTTTCCTTCCAGATTTCTCACACCCTTCATTCCCTGTTCCTGTAATTACACCCTGTATGTGTTGCCTAGTTCCCTACACACATGTGCCTAAAATCTGAGAACCTATGTAATTATATAGACACACACACAGGTATAAGCCCACATCCCTATTCCCTATTCCCTATTACACACCATGCCCCACACTCTAAAACTCTTTTGACACATTTCCTTTTACTTCATGTCACCAACACACTACTCTACAATCCTCACACATCCTTGCATCACTACCATGTCACCCTCTATTGACACTACCACACTCACAAGTTCCATGATACACTCACACATACACACCCTCATGACTCATGACACACACTAACCACATAGCCCTTTTCATATTGCTAGCTTTTTCCCTCTCTAAATATATATAATGTTGTGTAAATATATGTAATCCTATATATATATATATATATATATATATATATATATATATATATATGTATATATATATATATATATAAAATATATATATATATATATACATATATATGAAATTTATGATTTTAGCTAAATGTGAATGTGCCTATGATGTGTGGCTTGTGTTTGGCTTGTATAGCCTTGGGATTGATGTAGAGTGCTAGCCTAGGCTTGGTTAGACCTAGAATGACTTGTTAGACTAGGTTTAGACTTGGAATGGTTTAGTTGACCTAGTTTGACTAGTGTAGTTGACTGGAGTTGACCAAGTGTTGACTTTAGTCTAGTTTGACCTAGACAGCATACACACGCATCGTAGATTACATTTATCATCCCCTGTATACATCTTGACTTGTGTTGCTCTAACTAGGAGTCAGGTACCTTGTCTCGGACAGTACATTTACTTCAGACATTCAGATACGAGGCGAGTACATTCTCTGATCATTTCATATCCTGCTTAGAATTATTTCCTGCATTAAATTACTTTACTTGATACTGTCATGTTGGTCACACGGATTAGTACTATATGGATCCCTTCTTGAGATGTTATCCCTTCAGGGAGCATCGGGTACTCTATGTTCTGTGCGTTTCACTTACATGGCGTATCATATGCTTCTTTGGTTCTTTGATCACTTGTGACATATACTCATATGATCACAGAGTCTTCTCTGAATCCTTAATCCATTTATTGGGTCTATCAGAATCCCCATTTATGGGACTACTATATACCACCCTTTGGGGGCTTATCACCCTTTGGGGGCTTATCACCCTTTGGAGGCTTATCACCCTTTGGGGGCATATCACCCTTTGGGGGCTTATCACCCTTCGGGGGCTGTTACATAGAAGCATGTACGTAACATAACTTGTTTGGATCCTTGTGTATTAGTTGGGGGTACGGGGGAGTATAAATAGCCATGTGAACAATTTCCAAAGTAGAATAGCCATGTACGCCTCTTTAGTATAGCCATATACAAATCAAGCCGTTCACATGTCGACTTTGTGCTCTAAATCACTAGTCACTGGTAGCTCTCTACTTATAGTAGATATTTCTATTAGAGTTCTTTCTCTGTTTATATACTGTATTTCTTTCAGTATCTATATCTTACTTTACTGCATGATTATATTTTCTAACCTGCTATGAACTGTTGAGATGTATTGTGCTCGCTCCCGTCCTGACTGGACCTGTTGAAAATTTTACAGAGGATGATGAGGAACCCTGCACCCTTACTTGGAGTTTGCCTAGATGACACTCGCGACCTGGACCCCTAGGGAGGTTCAGGCAGCTGCTGAGGACGATACCTTGCATAGTGTAGATAGCTTAGATTGTTCTTCTTTTTATGTTTAAGCTGCTGTCCTTGCTTTCAGAGTTGTATATTTTAGTGATGATAAGACTTGTATTTCTTTTCTATTGTACCTCAGTTGAGGATTCTCTTATCTATTGTATCGTGCCATATTCTATCTCTAGATTGTGATTGAGTTGTACCTCTGTGTTGGCCTCCTTATGGAGAGTATTCATATTATGTTAGTTATAGTTCATGACCTAGAACAACGTTCTACCGCCGACACTGCGGCATAGGCTGGGCGTTGTTACGCTCTCGTACCCTCACAGTGGGTACGGGTCGTGACACGTTTTTAGTGGTGGCCCATACAGGTCGAGTTTATGTAGTGGTATTCGAACTAGAGTATCACTACAGCCTGCAGTAGGATTAGGATTATTTTTGGAGGTACTCAATCACATTAGAAAAAAAACTCTTGATCAGATTCCTTTTGTCTAAAATTGTTGCTTACTGACTTCCCTTAAATATAAACTGTCCTTCTTTGAATTTTCGCTTCATTCTCAGAATTGCTTCTTGTTTTGATCTGTTTTCATGATGGTTATGAAGACACGATCTCATCGCTTCGGTTCGAGGGATACTATCGAGAGGCTGGCCACCTCTCGTCCTGTTCATCAGGGCCTCGAGACCGTAGCTTCTGTTGTGCCGACTCAGGTTGGCATTTCTGTTACATTGGAGGTGCACCTCTATCTGTGCAGAGATTTTCTTCCGTCATTTCCGATTTCTCTCAACAGCGGTGATTCATGCAGCATCAGCAGTAGACCAGGGGAAACTAGCAGGACGAGCTATCGTCAGGACAGTCGAGGATGCACAGACCGTTGGAGATCTTGCTGCAAGTTTCGTTCTTCTCAACTCCATTCCTGAAATTGTCTTTTATAACTACCTTGAAATCCGATTCCATCTGTTCCTTGCTGATTGATTAATTTTGTCATGTTGCCCTTTTGTTATGTTTGTTTTCTTATTCTTCTGAGAAAATCATATGGGCTAGGTCACCTCAGTTATGGGATCTAGAATCTTCGATGGTTGTGTTAGTTGGCATAGTAAGGACATATAGTCAGATTTTGGATGTATTTTTCGGGTATGGGAATTTAAAGTTTTCGCCGTCGCATGCGGCAATACGAAAATTTTAAATACCATGAACCTAGAGGTACGTACCTTAGTCGAGGACTCTGTGATTATCGTAGCCCTGCTCACTAGCACGACAAAGATTCTGAGTATCATGATTTTGGACAGACGCATATGATTATCTGACTGTATGTTTGAGATTTTGATTGTGGGGTGTTTAACCTAGAAGGACTACTACCATCTTAATTTCGAGGACAAAATTTTTATAAGGTGGGTAGGATTGTAACACCCAGTTTTCCAGATAAGGGTAATTTTAAAATTTTGTATTTTAATTTATTTAATTATGGTATTTAAAATTTTATATGATTTTTATTGATTTTTAATCATTTTAAAAACTATTTAGAATCATGACTTGTGATTAGGGTATTTCATTTATCATTTCTAGATTGAGGGGTATTTTAGTCATTTTTGTAATTTTAGAATTTAATTTGGAATTGTTATTATTATTTATAATTAATGTGATTTTTAAGTGATTTTAGTATAATTGATTTTGGTGTACTAGTGGGCTTTGACTTATGTTGACTTTGGAGACTAACCTAGTGGCTAACCTAGGTCTTGACTAAGTGATTAGGATATAAAAACCTAGGTTGACTTAAGTTAGTGAGGTTTAGCTCATTGGAATTAGTTTGGTGAAATTAGGAGCTAGATTGATTAAGAGATGGCTTGTGAAATCACAAGTCATTTTATGACTAATAGGCTTAATGGCCCATAGGCCCACACCCCTTGAACCAAACCCTAACCCTAAAAATCTGGCCAGCCATAGTGTGTCCCCTTCCCCTATTTATATCACCTTGAAATTAGGGTTGCCTCTTTAGGAAATCATTGCCATTTGGAAGAGGAGAGTCCCCATCTTTGTAAATTCTTAGAAAATCTATTTTAGCTCCAAATTCCTCCAAACAAATTGTAATAGGACCTAATATTAGTTTTCTTGCTGTTAATGTTGAGTATTTTCAGGAAGGACACAATTTGAGGGAGTTTGGTGGCTTGTGGAACTCTTCCCATTTGGGGATTTTAACCCATAGTTCATCCATAGGTAACTTTTTCATTTCTCCATGAAACTTCAATTTCTTTCCATGAATAGGAAGCCCTAGGAGTCCCCTAAGTGTCTGCATTAGTTTCGTGTCAGGTTCATAGGTTTCGTGTCCGTTCTGGACACGTATCAGACCCTGTCCCTAGGTGTTTGTCAAAATGCCTCAAAGGGCATTTCGGTTGTTTTTATGGATTGTTTTTGAATAGGATGCTAGGTTTTGATCTTGCTTACACGTTTCTATAGCACTGAGCATGCCTTAGCGTCGTGTCGAGTCGACACGAGCGCGTGGACAAGCGGGTGCATGCGCGCGCGCGCAGGCAGTTCTATGCCCTGCTGCTCGGGATCTATTGCGCGCCATACACGCCACGTGGGCACGTATAATTTGACACGTGGGTGCGGGCACAGACTGACACGAGGCTCCCAAAGTTTTACGGGTCCTCGTGTCGTGTCGGACATGAAATCGTGTGTACACTGGTTGTGCACTGTGCGTGTATCAGTGCATTATTTGTTTTCTGTTTTCATTTCAGTTTAAATGAATTAAATTGTGAATTTATTGTCATTTTGATCCTAAAGATAATGTATTATATGTGTTAAATTAGATTTACAAGTTAGATTAGTTTATGATGGAAAATTGGGATTCGAATGATGGTTTAATGGCTCTTGCTGATACTTGTTCTGATACTGTTCTAAGTTCATATTCCTAACCATAAATTTCTCTGTTAATTTGATGTTTCAACCCCTGTTAATTCCCCACATGTTTATAGTTCATGTTTAGTTCATATTTACTTTCAAAATTAACTTTTGGTGTAATATTGAAATATGGACATGTGGGTTGATTCAAGTTCTGTTGGCTGAGACATCGGGTCCTTCCATTTTGAACTAAGTATTAAATGATCATTAGTATAAATTCCCACGCATTAAAATGTAGTTTAGTATTTAGTTTGGGAGAATAGTTATCCAACCTGAATTAAAATTGTTGAACTGATTTGATGTTCGATTCTCAATTTTTCCCAATTGACTGATATCCTTAATATCAGCTATTTTCACTGTTTTGTGCCAAATTTTAATTTCAATTTGGTCATCATGTTTTACCATTGTACACTGATAATTAGTGAGGTTTAGGACCATGATTTGGTTCACCTATTTGTGTTCTAAGTGGGTGTCGAATGTTCGGTTAATTGGTTTTGATTTGGGCAATGCCATGTAAGCTGATATTGTTTCCTTTCTCTTTAAAAACTGAGATTTCGAACTGATACTCCCTTTCCCTGATTTAGCTAACTATTTTTTCCAGGTTACACTACTAGTTCACTGTTTCAGGAATCACCCTACACCCACATGAAATGAATGTTTGTTTAAAAGCTTACTGATTTTCCTATAAACCTTCACTGAATTCCTATTCCTGTTACACCAATCAATCTCATATTGACACTACACTGCATTCATCACTATACTGTTGTTGCTAACTTATGTTAAGTTGTATTAGGTTTTCAAATTTGTTTGGAATAGATAACCTGGACTGAAACTGAATTTCTAGGTGCCTTCACAGATTTTACATTAGCACCTCACTTATTCTTCTCCTATTTTTGCCACTGTTTGTATTCCCAAAATTCAGGATCATAAATGCACTCATGTCCATGTCTAACACACACATTTTCCTTTCACTCTCACACTCTAGGATTCCTGTCACACAGCCACCCTCTTCACACATGTCATTGATTTCCATTTCTTCTTAAATACCTGAGTTTGAATTCCTGTCATGTAGGCTGTTAACACACACACCCTAACACTGAGACACATTTACACACAGGGCATCACATTGTTTCCTGGGACTATTTCACATCCCTGTTAGTATGTGTGTAAACCTGAGCTAAATACTGTCATGGTTGAAGACATTGACACCACATTTCCTTCTCTCAATCACACACACTGTTAACTGGACTTAACTGTCCTTAAGATTCCTGTACAGTCCACACATTTATTTCCTGCAACACCCTACTGCTACCTGAGAATTTCAGGCCATGTAATTTACTGATTTTGGTTGATTATAGGTTTTGGGTTGAATGTTTGATTTAACTGGAATCGAATACCTGAGATTTGGGTATATAGATAACTGAGATTAATGTACACCCATTACACATACACAAGGACTGACACACATTTGGTTTGTACAATCCTGAGATTAACCATTTTTCCTTTCACCTATACTTCCTGCCTTTTTGAACTGATTCTTCATTTCGAAAACCATTGTGTTCTAATACCTGAGTTCCCTCATTCATGTTAACTGAGACTTCATTCCCAATTACCTGAAATGAATCTCTGAAACCTGGAATTGGTTTCCATTCCTCTCCTTAAGCTTTTTTATTGAATGTCAATTTGTAAACCTGAGATATTTCCTGTTTTACTGAAATCTGGGTATTGTAGCTGTAAAACTGAATTTGGGTTCTCCTATGGACTGATACCCCTCTTATGATTTGTATTTTTCTGAGTTTAAATTTCATTTTTGATTTAATGATTGCAGGGACTGATTCGAAATTGTGTAGGAATGTTAAATGATAATTTTTATACTAGTATTGGTTTGCTTTCATGTTGAATTCGAAATGGGTATGGTGGTGGATTGGCTTATCTAAGTTAACTGTCATGTTCTTCTAGCATATCACTCCCTAATTTCCTTTCCAGATTTCTCACACCCTTCATTCCCTGTTCCTGTAATTACACCCTGTATGTGTTGCCTAGTTCCCTACACACATGTGCCTAAAATCTGAGAACCTATGTAATTATATAGACACACACACAGGTATAAGCCCACATCCATATTCCCTATTACACACCATGCCCCACACTCTAAAACTCTTTTGACACATTTCCTTTTACTTCATGTCACCAACACACTACTCTACAATCCTCACACATCCTTGCATCACTACCATGTCACCCTCTATTGACACTACCACACTCACAAGTTCCATGATACACTCACACATACACACCCTCATGACTCATGACACACACTAACCACATAGCCCTTTTCATATTGCTAGCTCTTTCCCTCTCTAAATATATATAATGTTGTGTAAATATATGTAATCCTATATATATATATATATATATATATATATATATATATATATATATATATATATATATATATATATATATATATATATATATGAAATTCATGATTTTAGCTAAATGTGAATGTGCCTATGATGTGTGGCTTGTGTTTGGCTTGTATAGCCTTGGGATTGATGTAGAGTGCTAGCCTAGGCTTGGTTAGACCTAGAATGACTTGTTAGACTAGGTTTAGACTTGGAATGGTTTAGTTGACCTAGTTTGACTAGTGTAGTTGACTGGAGTTGACCAAGTGTTGACTTTAGTCTAGTTTGACCTAGACAGCATACACACGCATCGTAGATTACATTTATCATCCCCTGTATACATCTTGACTTGTGTTGCTCTAACTAGGAGTCAGGTACCTCGTCTCGGACAGTACATTTACTTCAGACATTCAGATACGAGGCGAGTACATTCTCTGATCATTTCATATCCTGCTTAGAATTATTTCCTGTATTAAATTACTTTACTTGATACTGTCATGTTGGTCATACGGATTAGTACTATATGGATCCCTTCTTGAGATATTATCCCTTCAGGGAGCATCGGGTACTCTATGTTCTGTGCGTTTCACTTACATGGCGTATCATATGCTTCTTTGGTTCTTTGATCACTTGTGACATATACTCATATGATCACAGAGTCTTCTCTGAATCCTTAACCCATTTATTGGGTCTATCAGAATCCCTATTTATGGGACTACTATGTACCACCCTTCGGGGGCTTATCACCCTTTGGGGGCTTATCACAGCCATTGCTCGCACAATTAGTCGACCATCGCCCCCAAAGCCTGGCCGACATCACGAACTACTGCATCCCACAGCATCGATGCCACTGCCAATACGACTGCCATCACCAACCATTAGCCACAACTGGCCGCCCTCCATTCCTGACCATGATCCCGACCATCCATTCCGCCACCACCAACGACTACTCCAGTCACCACGAACTGGGAAACGCCTTCCCGCCAACCCAAACTCCAGCACAGCCTCCACCACAACCATCCTCCCATCGACAATCACCACCACCACATATGTCACCACCCGCAAGCCACCGACGCTATTCTGCCATCGCCACTGTCGCTAATCACCATTGGTTTCCCTAAACTAGCAACCACAGAGAAGAGAGGGAGAGAGAGAGTCACTTGGACCTCCGCCACCGACCACCTGTAGGAGCGTAAAAAGTGCTTCACAAGAAGGGTCAAAGTGATAGATCAGTCTACTCAAATTGATCCCCTTTATGCCAATGAGAGGCTAATCACTTTACGCCTGAAGCAGGCTGATCATTTTACGCTTGGGTCTACACCTATGATTTTACGCCAAGGACAGAGCAGCCTCTTTTACGCTGGACAAAGCTGTCAAATCTCGCATTTAATGCAAACTCTGACATGAAGATATTAATGATGGCATTTACCACAGAATCCAACGGAATTTGTCTCATACAAAGACCATTGTTGTCGTTTATGTGGATCGAGCTACTTTACGCTCACTATATGGTTTCTTTTACGTACGGAGTTTTACACGAGTTCTTACGCTCATAAAACAATGTGTGCGTAAAGTCTATTTGAGCCATTTTTACGCTCAAGGTTATTTAATAACCACTTTACGCGGGAAACCTATGACAGAGCTATTTTACGCTCATCTTACTGCTTTACGCCCAGAGGATGTTGGGGCTATTTTTACGCCCTATTCTTTCTGACCAGTTTGGAACGTGGTTTGCCTACATGGCCTTCATGCCACATATTTCGAAGAACGTGTGTACATGTATCCTTTCCTTACTGAAGTGATGGGACACACATCAATATATACAGAGGATGGCTTCGATCACGGGTGGCAGTTGTAGCGTAAAGGTGGAACTTTTGCTGAGTTTTTACGTACAAGAGCCCAAGTCGATAAATAGACTCATTTTTCTCATAACAAAGGACAGACAGAGACAGGAGAGAATACAGAGATCAGAACTTCGAGATTTTGATTCTCCGGAGCATTCTTCTTCAACTTTTCTTTCAGAACAGAGTGAAGCAAAGCAGGGAAGCATTCGGCCTCGCCATCAGTGCCCAAGTGCGTCGATACCTTCCTGGTGACTTAGTTCTTCCAAGTTGTTCTACTTTAAGCAGTGATCTTCATCATCATCATATGGTCCAAGGAACAAAGTGATCATTTACAGATCAGACTTCCATAGCAATACTTTCCCAGAATCAAATTTGTACTTCTTGTACTTTTTCTCGTTTTATTTTCAAAATCGAACTTTTGTTTGGCAATTTTGTTAAGTGAAACAAAATGGCGACTCTGCTGGGACGACCTTCTCCTCTAACGAGGAGGCGATTGCTCAATATGTTGATGTTTCGATCGGTTCGACCAAGAAGACTCTGGTTGTGCACTTCGACCAGACTGCCTATGAAGAAATGCTCCGAACTGGGGGTGGTTCTCGCCACTCCAATGTTCAAAAGTCTCGCAAAGCACGAAAAGTTTGGATTCCCAAATCCAAAGTGGTTTCTGATCTCTCTGTTGCTTCTGATGACAAGGGAATTCTTCCCACTCCTGTCGTAGGGACTCCCGTTCGTAACGAGGCAGTCCTTACTTCAGAGTTGCACTCAAAGTGTGATGATTTATCTTCCGTTTGTAACGGTGAAGATAATCAGGTTTCACGCCCACAGCGTAAGAATCAAGTTTTACGCTCAGTGGGTAAGAACCAAATTTTACGCTCAGTACATAAGAATGAATCTCCCATTTGTAATGGAGCAGACTCTAAAGTTTATGCTTCTGAGTGTAAGAATCAGTCTCCCGTCGGTGACGTGGTAGATCCAAATAAATTACGCTCCTCGCGTAAAGCAAAATCTCCCGTCTGTGACGTGGTAGATAATCAATTTTTACGTTTTACGCGTAAAGGTAAGTCTCCTGTCTGTGACAGTGTAGATAAAATTCACAACGATGTTTGCACATCTAATGTGAATGTACCTAAACGTGTGCAGCGTAAAAATGTTGTTGGTAAAGCTTCTGTCCTACACCAACAACCTTCTTATACTGCTTTACGCAAAGTACCAAACTTACAAATTATACGCCATAAAAATGGAGTCCTTCGTGCTAAATCTCAAGATTTACGCACACAACTCCAAACGCGTAAAAATGTACAGTTTGGTTCTGCGAATGCAGCCAGTAATCTTCTTTATACACAAGGGACTAAACGTTTTTCTACCCCAAATGTAATAAAAAAGAATATTCCATCTGTTCCTTCTGATTTACGTGAATTGCTAATGCAAAAATGTAAGAACAGACAATCTTCGGTAATATTCTCCGAAGAAAAATATCATTGTGAATATCACCAGGTTGTGATCAATTGTTGTTATTGGGCTTCAAAACGGTCAGTTTTTGATCGTTTAAGTTTTAACTCGCCTCAACATCAAGCTGAAGACCAAAAACATGAGCTGTCATATGTGTCAGTCAACATGGCATCTCATACTAACAGAGGACGACATCCAAGACGGAATATGTCCCAAACCCCAGGTCAACAACAGTTCAACAGGCTTCTTGATTCCTTTGAAGGGGTATATCAGAATACTCGATCAAGAAGACAAAGACAATTACAGACTTCTGATTCAGAAGCTGGGGGTACTCAATCTTTTGAGTCTGATACCGATAGTGTGGATTCATACTTCTATACTAATCCCTCTATATCTTCAAGAGAGGTCGAATCCTACGCTGTTGGAGATGAACCAGAGACGTCATCTGCTAATACGGAATAACGTCTCACTGCCGTGGAGCAATCATTGAAAGACATGCTTAACATGGTGCAAAGCATGCATCAGATAATTTTGAATCAGCAAACTGCTCAACCTACAATAATAACTCCGGTACCAGTAGCAGCACAAACTCAAGATAGTCAAGGGGCTGATATACATTTGAATATTCATGAGCCTGTTGTTAATCAAAATTCTGCATCTCCAGATCCCATCATTCCAGAACATATACCACCTCCAGTGGGGGTTACGGTACATCCAACGACTATTCAATCAAATGTGCTTCCTCAAACCAGTGAAGCCATTCAAGCAGTGCGTGAACTCAAAGCACAGTTTGAAGTTTTGAGGCACAAAGATCAGCTCCAGAGGTTAGGGATTAAGCAACCTTATCCTCCTCATTGGAATGATGTACCCTTTCCACCGAAGTTCAAGCCACAATCTATGGTTTTATTCGATGGAAAAGCATCTCCCAGTCAATATATCAATTACTTTGATATTATGACTGTACACTTGCAGAAAAATAATGCTCTTCTCACTCGAGTGTTCATCGGGTGCCTGACGGGTTCAGCTTACGACTGGTATCGTAGCTTACCCGATAACTCTATTTCGTCTTTTGACGAATTCAAGGCAATATTTCTCTCCCGCTTCAATGAAGGAGGTATGGACATGAACATGTCCTCCTTGATAGAAATCAAACAAAAGGAGAAAGAAGATACTCGGACATTCATTGAACGTTTTCGACAAGCTACTCTAAAGATGCCTCCTGGTATGCCAGATTCAGCGTTGATTGATACATGCAAGATAAATCTATGACCATCAATCGCTATTTTCATGGGTTCCCAGTTCTCAGATTGGGCTTCATTTATCATAGCAGCAGTTTCTGCCGAGACCAATGGTAGGTTGGCTCGTGAACATGGGATAATTTTTGCCTCAGATGATAGAGGAAAGAAAAGTAATCCTGGTAATAACCCCGACAATCGTAATGTGAAAGGAAAAGATACTCTTATGGTTAATCTCTCCAAGAACAAAACGACGCCAAATATCAAGAATCTTCCAGGCCAAAGGAAGAATACTCTTTTGACGAAAGTGATATCCCAGGGATATTTCAATATCTGGTAAAAAGTGGTAAACTTCAGATTCCAGAGCCAAAAAGGCCTAATGAGGTAAATCTGACTGACAATCCCAAATATTGTATCTATCATAGATATATTAATCATCCTATCAGTGCTTGCTATGTCTTGAAAAAGAAGATCCAAGAGCTGATAAATGGTGGCGCTATCGCTTTAACCAATGATGACCATACGGTTACAACCAATATGGTTTCTCTTCAGTTTGGGGATTTTCCTCCACAGCAAGTCCCAGTGGAATTATCCCAATTCCGAAGGCGACGATGAAGATCGTGAATATCCTGACTGCCAGGGAAGAAAATACAGGATTGCTGCCGCTCACATTGAAGAATGGTGAAATTATGTGGGTACATCCTGACTTAGTACCTGAGTTGGAAAATGAAGGTAAAACTTTAAAATCCAAGAAAAGTAAGAAAGTCAAAACCTGCAACATGATTTCTCATGTTATTATAAATCCTGATGACTTGGATCATCTATGGGATGGCCTTCCTCTAGAAGATAGACTGAAAGGACTAAACATCTGTCCTCCAAGTCTAGCTCCTCCTGCCAAGCTCAAGCTTACTCATCAGCAGTGGCTAGCCATGAATAGTGTTCCTTTATACCGGGCACAACAAGTCTTTGCTGCTTATGAAAAAGCTCCAACAGGGATTTCTCCTCGTATCCCGAATCCTTCTCCTCCCTTAACTACAGAGACGTCTATGCTTCATTCTCCCGTAGTTGCAGAGGTTCTTCCTCTTCCTGTGCTGAAACACCTATCAAAAGTTCATTGCCTATCCACTTGTATAGTCAGCAATCTGTCCTTCTCATGAGGAAGATGGGTTACGACTTTCAAAAGACAGAAGGTTTGAATTATGATAAAGAAATATGTCTTCCTCTACAAATTCAAAATCAGAATTCCACTGCTGGATTGGGTTCTGAAGTTCCTCGTAACAACCCTCACAAGGAGAAGGCTAAGGGAAGAAAGACTAAATCCTGTAATATGGTACTTCCTTCTTCTGAGTCTGAAGAAGAATCTTTTGCTGGTATAAGATCTGGAAAAGAGTACCACAAAGACTATGAGGGATCCTTCAAAGAAGCAGAAGAGGTAGTGGAAACTCTACCAGTTCAACCTTCTCTTGTTCCTGTTAAACCGTCTGTGGTTGAAAAGGGGAAACAGAAGGCAGTACGCTTTGATATCCCATTGAAGTCTGCTTCCAATCGCGGGGTGGTGATAAAGCCTTACAAGTTTGACATTCTAGCTCAGTTAGCCAATACTCCGGCTAGACTATCTATATTTGAACTGCTTCGCCTTTCCAGAGAAAGCAGAGAGACTTTGAGCGAAGCTTTACTTCAAGCAGATTCATGCTTGGCTCAACTCAAGACTCCTGATAATATACCAGTGTTATGTTCGCAATGTCATAGTGTGATGAAAGCAATTCCCAACATCACCTTTATACAAGAGGATATGCTATTGAAACACAACAAGCATGATAGGCCTCTGTACTATACTGGATATATCGGATCTACTGAAATTGACAGGATTTACATTGATCCTGGGTCTTCAATTAGTATAATTCTTCAGAGTATGCTAAGACCCCTGAGGATCCCTACTAGTGAGCTGACTTACACTAGTACTACGATAGTCGGTTTTAACTCTGGCAAGAGCAAACCACTGGGGAAGATTCGTCTGCAGATTCAGATTGGTGATCTTCGAACTATGGTAACTTTCTATGTTATCAACTCGGACGTATCCTACAATATTCTTCTTGGAAGACCGTGGATTCATCAGCACAATATTGTGCCTTCAACTCTTCACTAATGTTTCAAATATGTGGACTCCCAAGGAGTTGTAAAAACTGAGTTTGCTGATATTAATCCGTTCAAGGGTGTCGAAGCCTACTTCTCTGATTCAAGGCTTTATAAACAAGAGCATGTGAAAGATATATCAGACATGGCTGAAGATCAATCATCATCTGAGGATCAGTTTATTAATGAAGATCCGCCAGAGGAGCAACCTTTGAAGGTCATAGTCAAGGGACGAATCCAATCCCAACCTGTCAATGATCAACCTTTGATAATCAAGGTTAAAGGAAGAACTCAAAATTCATCTGAGGAATCAATAAATATTCCTGCTAAGAGCCAAGTTCAACCTTTTATGATCAAAGTCAAAGGACGTACTTCTTGTACGAATGATCCAGAACTACCATTGATTGTCAATCTTGGCAAATCTACGCAGAAGACGGATAATAGTCCACTGATGATCAATCCGAGGCGTAGCAGTCAAATCATAAATACTGTAAATATTGATCAGTCTGTACTTTTTGATATCAATGAAGATTTCCTTTTCGAGTATATGGCTGTCAAGTTTATCGAAAGAATGACTTTATCTTCTGATAATCAAAGTCATCGATATAAAGACGACATCGAGCCAGAAGAAACTTTATACATCGATCATAAGGAGAATTCTTTTCCTCCTCATGTCGATGTCGGACCTTATGCTCAAAGATTCCTAACATCTTCTCCTTATCTTCTACCTGTGGCCGCTTTATCACAAGCTTGCGTAACTTTTAGACGTCATGAAGAATCTTATTTTGTGGTTCCGTCTGATAAGAAAAACAAGTGCCAAATTGTGTTTGGCCTGGCTAGAAATATCCCTGTTGCTCAGACAGATGAGCTGAAGGATAAAAATAAGGGAAGAATCCGGATTGACAAGTATAGTCAACAATCTATCAAGATTATCCAGAACATGGGACATGACTTGAAGACTATGCAAGGTGTCAATCAAGGCAAAGGTAGACGATTACCATTATGTGGTGATCCGTTTTACCAAAAGACTCATCATGGGTTGGGATATGATCCGTCCCACATATTTTATGACGATATACAAGAAGAATTCTCTTCTAGCTCTTCACAATCATCAGATTCGGAAGAAATTCTATTCATCGAACCCGATATGTCTCGTTCCTCATATTGTGAATCTGGGCAAATATTCTCAGTCAATATGGTTCAAGCAGATGATGAATCAGAGCCATTTGAGAATGATCCTTGGGCTCAACAGATGGATACTCAATGGAAACTTCGTTTTGAACAACGACAACCACCTACAGAAGATGAGGTTATCCAGATTGATGTTGGAGATGGAATTACGTCCAAACCAATATTCATCAGTAAGAATCTTTCTAAAGATGAAAAGGAAGAGCTGATAAAACTTATAAAAGATTACATTGACATCTTTGCATGGAGTTATGAGGATATGCCAGGACTAGATCCTAAAGTTGCTACTCATAAACTCAATATTTTGTCTAATGTCAAGCCTGTAAAACAACAGCAACGGCGCTTTAGACCAGATATGATGGATGCAATTGAAGCAGAAGTCAAAAAGCTGATTACATGTGGCTTTGTTCGTGAAGAACAACACCCAGATTGGGTGGCTAATATTGTTCCTGTTATGAAGAAGAACGGAAAAGTTCGATTTTGTATAGATTACCGAGATCTTAATACGGCTTGTCCAAAGGACGAATTTCCACTTCCAATTACTGATGTCATGATAGACAATACATGTGGTTTTGAACGCATGTCTTTCATGGACGGATTCTCAGGATACAATCAGATCAAGATGCATCCAGAAGATGAGAAGCATACCGTTTTTTGTACACCTCTTGGGGTCTACTGCTATACAGTTATGCCGTTTGGTCTTAAAAACGTCGGTGCCACGTATCAATGGGCTATGAGCAATATCTTTCAAGAATATCTACGGAAGATAGTTGAATGCTATGTAGATGACATCGCTGTTAAAAGTCAATCAAAGGATGATCACATTCAGGACTTGAGAACAGTATTTGAATTGATGTGCCAGCATCAATTGAAAATAAACCCTACTAAGTCTTTCTTAGGGGTTTCCAGTGGCAAGTTTCTAGGATTTGTCATTACCTCTCAAGGTATCCATGTTGATCCTGATAAGGTTAAAGCAATTCTTGAAATACGTCCTCCTCGTAATCTGAAAGAACTCCGTGGCTTTCAGGGCCGTATTGCTTATATCAGATGATTTATATCTAATCTTTCTGGGAGATGTCAACCTTTCTTCCGTCTTTTAAAGAAAGGGGTATCTTTCGTCTGGGATGAAGCGTGTCAAAAAGCCTTCAATGACATTAAGCAATATCTTACAAACCCGCCTGTTCTGGTACCTCCGGTGATAGGAAGACTATTTTTGCTATATGTTCGAGCCTTGGATCATTCACTTGGCGCTCTTCTGGCACATAAAAGTGATATGGGTCATGAACAAGCAATATATTATCTGAGCAGAATGATGGTCGGAGCTGAACACAGATATACTCCTGTGGAAAAGGAATGTTTAGCTTTGGTTTTTGCCGTCCGAAAGACAAGGCATTATGTCACTGGACAGACTATTCATGTCATCTCCAGAATAAATCCCATTCGGGTATTGATGAGAAAATCGAGCATTCTTAATTCCAGGTTAGCTACCTGGGCGATGTTGCTCACTCCTTATGACATGATTTATGTGCCTCAAAAATCAGTGAAGGGCCAAGCGTTAGCTGATTTCCTAGCTGTTCATCCTATACCTGAAACTTCGAAGTTATATGAAGACATTCCAGACGAAGTAGTGGATTGTAACATGACTTTGAAGAATGATATATGGCAATTATATTTTGATGGAGCATCACGAGTGGGACCTAAAGGCAATATTATCTCTGGAGTAGGAATTATCTTTGTTTCTCCTGACAAAATGGTCATATACCGTGCCTATTCTCTTAATGAGCCATGCTCTAACAATGTAGCAGAATATTATGCTCTATTGATTGATCTCCAAGTAGCAAAACAATTGGATATTGAATTCTTAGAGGCTTATAGAGATTCTCAATTGATCGTTAATCAAGTTAGAGGGACTTATGAAGTCAGAAATCCTGATCTCATCCCCTATCATCAGGAGGTAGTCGAGTTGGTCCTATCATTCAAAGGATTCTTCATTGAATTTGTACCACGTTCTCAGAATGTGGAGGCTGATGCTCTTGCCAGCTTAGCTGCAGACTTGGCTGTCCCAATCCGAAGGCAAGATACTATTACTTTGCTGGATCGAGACTTATTCTGTGTCAAGAATAATTTGTACATTAAACAAAGTTATACTACAGAGTCAAATTCTCAGCATAAGGATTGGAGAACCCCATTCGTTGATTATGCAGTTCATGGGATCTTGCCTGAAGATCCAAAAAAAGCTGCATCAATCAAAAGACGATCGTTTCGGTTTTATTATGATTCGTCTTTACATATGTTATACCGACGTTCCTATGATGGACTCTTGCTGCGTTGTCTCTCAGAAAGTGAAGCTAAACAAACACTGCGAGAAGCTCATGATGGTATTTGTGGCGCTCATCAACCAGGTCCTAAATTACAAGACCGCATTCGAAGAATGGGGTATTATTGGCCTTCTATGACAGCAGATGCTGTAGACTATGCCAGAAGATGTAAAGCATGTCAGATTCATGCTGATTTTATTCATCAACCATCTGAATTTCTACATTCTACAGCAGCCTCTTGGCCTTTTGAAGCTTGGGGTATGGATGTCATTAGTCCTATTAACCCTCCTTCTGTCAAAGGACATCGGTTTATACTAGCTATAACCGATTACTTTTCGAAGTGGGCAGAAGCAGTCCGCCTTGCGGAAGTGAAAACATCTAATGTGATCAGTTTCATCAAGCACCATGTCATTTATCGCTTCGGGATTCCTCGACGGATAATTCATGACAATGGTCCACAATTTGCCAGTCAAGTATTTTATCGATTCTGTGACAAGAATCGAATTCAGAATTTGGCTTCTACGGCTTATAATCCAGCTGCTAATGGTTTAGCTGAAGCTTTCAATAAGACAATCATTAAACTTCTCAAAAAGTTTGTCTCTTCTAATAAACGTGATTGGAATGAGAAACTTGGAGAATGTTTATGGGCTTATCGAACAACAGTCCGGACTCCTACTGGTTTTATACCATTCTCATTGGTTTATGGATGCGAAGCTGTTCTCCCATTGGAAATCCAGATCCCTTCTCTACGAATAGCCATTGCTAATGAGCTAACTACAGAGAATAATGATCGCTTACGACTCCAGGAACTTGAAGGATTGGATGAGAAGCGTCTCCAAGCACAACAGCACATTGAACTATATCAAGCCCGCATATCTATAACTTTTAATCGTAAAGTCAAGGAGAGGGTATTCAAAGTTGGCGAGCTTGTATTAGCTGTTCGGAGACTGATAGTAATGACTTATAAAAGTAAAGGGAAATTCCAAGCAAAATGGGAAGGCCCTTATGTAATTGAGTCTGTGTTTTCCAATGGCGCCTATCAATTATCAAAGCCCAATGGAGATCTGCTTATGATGCCAATCAATGGCAAGTTTCTTAAGAAATACTATGTATAAAAAAAAGGGATGAAAATAAAGTTCCTTTTATTATTTTTTGTTTGAAACAAAAGACTAAGGACGAGGGCCACTTCCTTCGTTATTGAATACATAGTCGGCCAATGCATAGAAGGCGTCGTTTCCTGAACTCATGAAAAATTTGCAGACAGCCATCCTCGATGCTTCTTCTTCGGGAGTTTTCCCTGGCTCTACTAAAAAAGCAAGGATGTCTTCAGGTGGCTTGGGCGCAGAAGAGCTTCCACCTATTTCGGTTGAGCCTGATGAGCCTGATACAGGGGGCTCAACGGGGAACGTCTCAATGATGCCTTCGATTTTTCGGGGAACTTCGTTCTTTTGCTGTACATCTTCGGAAGATATTTCCAATAGAGGAGCAGAAATAAGAATGAAATGTTTACAGAGAATTCTCACCTATTTATAGAGGAGGATTACTAATGAACTAGTCTCTGAAATTGAAAACGACTTTTCATTTCCGAAAAGAGTCGTCTGTTCATGTTACCAGGTTCATCCATTTAATTATGGAATTGAATCGTCCTTTCTGTTCCCAAGAAATATGTTGATTCGTCCACCGTGTTGATGTATATGCTCACAATATCTGTCTTCTTATTTCCCAGCTACCAAGGTTTGGTTAAGCTGACTTCTTGTTTCCTGGGAAAGGGATTTTATATCTTTTTTTTTGATTAGAAAGTGGGATTCGCTATTTATCATGTTTCCATGACCTCTGAATAAATATTAAATCTGCTTTCTTTTCCTATCTATCACTTTTATTTGACCTCTGCATAGATATTAATCTAATTTTCTTTTGAGTTCATATATGCTATTATGTCCATATTACCTCTGATAGTATCATATACTCTAAAAACAGAAAATAAGATTTCATTTATCTATAATGTCCATATTACATCCAGATAGATACAAATCATTGATCATAGAAGAATCATTATTTCATTTCCCATATCATCAAAAAAGTCTATTATATTTCTTAGACTTTCTTACAAGTTATAATGGAAATCTCTTACATTCTTGGATTTTCATTTTATACACCAAAGATAACCTAATAGAGATCTATTTCTTCTTTGATCTTCTTTGACGGGTTCGTTGTTGGTGGCAATTCCTGACTGCCTGAGCTCCAGTGGCAACCAGAACAGCAGGAATCAAACTCTGGTCTTCTTTCTCAGACGAGAGGAGAACCCCAGAGTATGGCAGCCCGAAGACGTGTTGCTGCCAATACAATTGGTGGATTAGTGGCGACACCTCAAAGGAGATAGGAATGTATCCAGCATTGGGATATGATTCCTAGTTCTGTCGTGAAAGGAACTCTACTACCCGATTTTTTGGGGTAGAGTTGACTCCACCATCCAACTCTCCGTGTATAAAGGCTCTTCCTACCAACAAAGGAAGACCCTTCTATCTCACGAAGAGTTCTGAGTTGTCTGATTTGCGTGTCAAAAGCGCATGAGCTCCCTAATGTTGATGTCAGAAGAACGCTCCTCATAACGTCAAAATCGCCAATGCCGGTTCTGGAAAAGCGGCCCAGCCAAACTTCTGCAGAAAACAACAAAGAAGAAGTGTTTTAAAACAGAAGTATTATCAGATGCGTATTAAACGCTAATTAAAAACAGATCACAAGGCTTTTCACGCCAGTGCTTCAGCAAGGCTTTTACGCCAGTGATTAAAACAAGGCTTCTACGCCTGTGATTCAGCTAGGTTTTTACGCCAGTGATTCAGCAAGGATTTTACGCCAATGTCTCAGCAAGTTTTTTTTACGCTCGTGAAGAATTTACGCTCATGAATAGATGTTTTCAACAAATTTTTTTTTCGAAGACAGATATTTGCTTACGATCGGACTTACCACTTAGGTCAAATGGTTTGACTCTAATAGTGGATGAATCTACATCTGGTGATTGGGCGTACAAAGGAACGCCACTGGAAAGCATCGCCATTGTCATTTGTTGGAGAACGACATCACAGAAAGTTATCTTCAGAGGAATGAGTACGAGAATATATGAAACATTCTCGGCTATTTATAAAGACTGAAGAACTATTGGGATGAGTCTATTTCGGGGGAAGATCCTATTTAAAGGCTCTCGTAACCACAAGACAGACGCCACGTGTCAGGTTTGTTTCTTGGGAATGAATAACCATAGAAGCAGTCAAAATAAGTGTTGAGCAGTTCTATGTATCAAACAGATGAGATTAACATCAGACTTTATTTATAAAAGGGGGAAAGTGGACCCCTACATATAAGAGAGTCGCAATACATGGAATTTCATTTTCCTTCTCCTTCGTTGGACTGACGAAGGGAGGCACCTAACTCACGCATGTTGTGAATCCCGGAGCGACGCATCAGATTTAAAAATGCCTCTGCATCTCCTGAGCCCTCATATGCAGTCGGGGACTACCATCGATGCGACTGAAGACTGCTGGAATTAATCCGAAGCACGCTACAAAATTGCGTGCTCGCTCAAAGTCAATCCTTGAGCCCGAAGCCTCTTCATTGTCAATCTCCTTCTTGGGCGCCATGTCACTATGGAGATGAATGACAAGAGTGAAGAATTTCTCCTTATTTATACGGTTAAATCAACTCTCCATATTCCTCATTGGAAACTGTTCATTATAAATGCAAACTCGGGGAAGCGAAAAGGCATTCGAAAGTTTCGAAAAAAGTAATTCATTGTGACAATTAAGTGTTGACCGACACTATTGGAAATTACGTCGACTGTTGGACATCCCCGCTTTTACGCGGATGGCTATTGCATATCCCAAATTTTATGCTGGCAGATCAAATCTCAACTTTTACGCTTCTGTTCAAAGTGTTTCAAATTTTGGAGATATTTGAAAACTTTGAAGGGGGTCTTGTAGGAGCGTAAAAAGTGCTTCACAAGAAGGGTCAAAGTGATAGATCAGTCTACTCAAATTGATCCCCTTTATGCCAAGGAGAGGCTAATCACTTTACGCCTGAAGCAGGCTGATCATTTTACGCTTGGGTCTACACCTATGATTTTACGCCAATGACAGAGCAGCCTCTTTTATGCTGGACAAAGCTGTCAAATATCGCATTTAATGCAAACTCTGACATGAAGATATTAATGATGGCATTTACCACAGAATCCAACGGAATTTGTCTCATACAAAGACCATTGTTGTCGTTTATGTGGATCGAGCTACTTTACGCTCACTATATGGTTTCTTTTACGCACGGAGTTTTACACGAGTTCTTACGCTCATAAAACAATGTGTGCGTAAAGTCTATTTGAGCCATTTTTACGCTCAAGGTTATTCAATAACCACTTTACGCGGGAAACCTATGACAGAGCTATTTTACGCTCATCTTACTGCTTTACGCCCAGAGGATGTTGGGGCTATTTTTACGCCCTATTCTTTCTGACCAGTTTGGAACGTGCTTTGCCTATATGGCCTTCATGCCACATACTTCGAAGAACGTGTGTACATGCATCCTATCCTTACTGAAGTGATGGGACACACGTCAACATATGCAGAGGATGGCTTCGATCACGGGTGGCAGTTGTAGCGTAAAGATGAAACTTTTGCTGAGTTTTTACGCACAAGAGCCCAAGTCTATAAATAGACTCAATTTTCTCATAACAAAGGACAGACAGAGACAGGAGAGAATACAGAGATCAGAACTTCGAGATTTTGATTCTCCGGAGCATTCTTCTTCAACTTTTCTTTCAGAACAGAGTGAAGCAAAGCAGGGAAGCATTCGGTCTCGCCATCAGTGCCCAAGTGCGTCGATACCTTCCTAGTGACTTAGTTCTTCCAAGTTGTTCTACTTTAAGCAGTGATCTTCATCATCATCATATGGTCCAAGGAACAAAGTGATCATTTACAGATCAGACATCCATAGCAATACTTTCCCAGAATTAAATTTGTACTTCTTGTACTTTTTCTCGTTTTATTTTCAAAATCCAACTTTTGTTTGGCAATTTTGTTAAGTGAAACAACACTGGGTGCGGGTCGTGACACTATATCCCATATTTGGTTACCTCCACCTATTTTATAGTTATATACTTATATGTAATATATATCAATCGATGACACCAAGATTCTATCACCTAAACTTATACTTGGACAATGCACTTAAGACCTATACATGTAGTTGTAATATATAACATCTAGGTATCTGTCTTAAATCTGGACACTCACTTACTTGCATTACCATGATACCATAATCTCTTTTACACATCCTTATTGATACTAAACATTTACGTGCTACACTCAATGATGTATGTAGCTCCTACATTCACACTAGTACCAATCAACCTAATACAAACCACATGCACTGTAGCTCTCCTTCCCGAAAATTTTGAATTATATTTTTTTTAATTTTTATTCAACAAATTAGAACTTTTGCACGATTTTCAGTGAACCGTTTGTACTTTATATTTAATTTACCTTAGTGTACATTTTGCTGTCTAAGGCCTTTCCTTTTGAATGTTTATTTGAGCCGTATTTCTTCTAAAACCTCTTTTATCCGCTCCATAGCTTTGTCAATGGATTCGTTGTTCTTTATATGAAGTTTAGCTTAGGATCCTTGGTGCCAATTGATATGGAAATAGAAATAAATTACTGAATCTGGATACGGCTTCATTTCTGAAATATTTTATTTTCAGATTTATTTTATAGTCTTACTCGACTTTGTATTTCAATTTTAAAGGTTTATGCTTATAAGCCTTTTAAATCTATCTGATTTTTACACACGTCTCAAAAATCTTTTATTTGCTTAAGAGTCCCCTAAGAAACAGACATTTAATTTACGAGTCCTGTAAATTTCATCGATATTCTTTTTTACTTGTTTTGCTCTTTGCCTATTTTGCTCTGTTCGTACCTAGGTCAAACAAGTATTTTTCTTCCAGAGAAAATTAACTGTCATGTACGCGAGTGAGACGAGTGTTGATTATTAGGTGTCGGGCCACATATATTGACCCATAATATAGGCAAAGCCAGCCCGGCCTAGCTGGGCCTAGCTGAGCAAATCTAAAACAGCAGGGATACTCGAGCCCAAATCCAAGGCCCGACCAACCATTTTCCAGTGGGCCAACCCAACAGTAGCAACCAAAGCCCAAGCTTCCCTAAGCAAATCAGGCCGGCCCAATCCAGCGTTTCCCTATCCCTGAACCGAGCACACAGCAGAAGCCAACCTATTTATACAACATCGTATAATTAAGATCAGGAGATCGAAGAGATAAACCCATCAAGAAACCCTAGCCGCCACCATCCGCCTCTTCTTCGCACAGTGTCGGACGACGCCCAGCGTGCGGTGCTCCCGGCCGCCAACGCTTCTGCCCGACCCTCCAGCCGTCGGCGAGCCCTTGCGCGGCGTCCGCGCCCCGGAGCGTCGACCGAGCCGCACTATTCCGACCAGAGCCGCCGTCGGGGAGATCTCCTATATCTGCCCTTTGCCCGACCGCCTTCCACGCGGTATCACGCGCACTGTCGCACCTTCGGACCAGCGACGACCTATGGTGAGCGCTCCCTATCTTTTCCCCCTCCTTCCTCTTCTTCCCTGTTTCTTCAATCGTTTTTGTGTTGTGTACACTACTGTACAAAAACGAGAGATGGAAGTAGAGATTCCTTCTTTGGTTGTTTTATTGCTTGGGAAGGGTGGACTTGTTTAGTATTTAATTATTAGGTTTTAACTAGTTAAGTAATTAGTTAATTCTTTTGATTAATTAGTATACTTAGATTGTAACTAGTCAGTCATTATTATTATTATTATTATTATTATTATTATTATTATTGTTGTTGTTGTTGTTTTGTTGTTGGATATCTCCTGAAATGGTTTGGGCCATTTAGACCTGAGAAATAATTAGTGAAATTTCAATTAATTATGGGTTTATTTGAAAATAAATATTTTGGGTTGTGGACTTGTTTATATGTAAATAATTATTTCAGGCTAGATATAGGCTTAGAGCCACTAAATAAGTATTTTGATAAGGATTTAGCACATAATATTTTGGGTATGTTAGCATGTACGTAATTATTATTGTTACTAAGTAAGGGATAATACTGTCAATATATGTATACATGTGTATACGAAGGAATGTGAGTATTAAAAATATCTTTATCATTGATATTATTATTAATATTTTTTATTAGTTTATTTGGATTATTATTGTTATCAAAGTAAATAATATTTTACAAAAATATAGTTGGGCTTGGGTTTATCATCAAAATTATTTGGGCATATATATATATATATATATATATATATATATATATATATATATATATTAGATGGGTTATAAAAAAATGGGTTAAGTTTTATATATTTTGGGACCTACATATAAATTGGGATTTATATTAATCGTATATGTATACATGGGTCTTTTCATATTTTATATTCTAAAATGAGTTCTAAATACTTTCCAAAATTAAATACTATCTTGATTAATAATAGTTAATGGATTTTAAATCATATTGTCTACTGGTTTTAAATATATTTTATGATCCGATTTGACGACTTATATGTTCTTTAAAACACTTTCTAAAACTATATATTATTTCGACTAACAAATATAGTTTTCACTTAAAACTGTATTTCGATTTTAGCCTAAAAACGATTTCAACGTTCTAAGTATATATTTTGAATATTTTGGCAAAATAAAATATGTTGTTTGGATACTACGAATAAATTATAAATTAACATATTTTCTTATTAAGGGTTTAGCCCTAAAATGATTTTGTATAAAAGTAGTATCTAAACCCATTTTGACTAGTAATTATAGTTAACAAGTATTATTTGGGGTTAAAGGGATAACTTTTTCCTAGATCAAATCCTTCTTAGATTATCTTAAAATCGTGACTAATCACCCTTCATATGTTCCTTGTGATTGTGGACTTCATATCGACCCTAAGCTAATCGAACTACGTTGGACCAAACAAGATGGTTGTTTCACCAGCAAAGGACCACATGCAAGTGCACTTTCTGATTGCTTTTCGATTCATAGTAGTTGATACATTTCATGTTCATACATATATCTTGCTGCTTGTTGACACGCTCGTCACACGGAGTAGTCGGGAGGGAAAATATCTTAGTAGACATGTGGACTATCCAGAACTATCCCCCGTGTCTTTCGTGAATGATAGCAGCTGCACACGACACGTGCAGTGAGCCGTATTTACCCCATAGCCGTTCACATGTTGAAAATGATATTTCACACCACATAGGTAGTTGTCTTTTATTTTTTTCTTTTCTTCTCTGCCGTACCATGTCATCAGTACTTTCTAGTTTTTCATCTCTCATATGTTATTTTCATGTCTTGTTAATTCTATTGTGTTTTTGCATTGTCGTCGATTTGTGTACTTGTTCCATTCCTGACTGGAAACCAACATTTTTCAGGTTTAGCCGTGATCACTCTTAGCACTGGGAAGACTTGGGTATGCTGAGGTTAACCTAGAAATAGATAGCAGTTGTACTCAATTTCATTAATTGTAAAATCTTGTATTTCCTTTAATTCTAAATGTTGTAAATGTTGTAACAAACTTAGAAATGTGAATGAGCAGCAATTATAACATTTTGTGATCTTTGAGCATTTATTATTCTTGCGGGCTTGACAACGTTCTACCGCCGACTCTGCGGCGTAGGCTGGCTTGGACACGTCTCGTATCCGAAAAGCGGGTGTGGGTCGTGACAAGTTTTTGTGGTGGCCCATGCAGGTTAGTTTTTGCAAAATGTGCGAACTCGCAGTAGTACCATATTAGTCGTACTGCTGCGAGCCTGCGACTAGAAATTGCTCATTCACGATTAGGTTGACTTGTTTTAGGACGACAACTAGGATTAGGACTAAGTACCCTGTGGGCAACCCTTAGATTTATTTCAATTGAATTCTTGGGTAGTTAAGACTACATAATTAGGATAGAGATACACATGAATCTTTAGACAATCCTATGATGGTTTGAACCTCGAGATAACCATGGTATACGAAATTGAAATGTTTTGTGATAATATTGTGTTGTGATAGAATGACTTTAATCAAAGGTGGGTAGAGTCTCTAATTAAAGAATTTTGTTTTTAGGGCTATTAGCTTTGGTGTCGTTGACATTTAAATTTACATATGTTTTATGAATCTATTGATAAGGTCGGATTTTAAATTTTCAAAGGATTTTTTTTATTTAATTAGAGATCAGGAAAATCTCTGGAAGTTATATCTTGAGAAATTTATAAAGTTAGTTTCTTGAAGTTAATTACCAATCTGGATTAAGAGTCATAAATTGATTGGAGGATATTAATGAATTGTTAGATCACTATATTAAATTGATTTATAAGATATTAATTTGATTTAGTGTTTAATTTTTTTTAATTGATATTGAAGGATTTTGAGAAGATTGTGACTAAGTAGTCTTAAGTTTAAATTTTGAAGATTTTAAATTTTTGGATTATAATTCTTGCTTTTGAAATTTAGAGGAAGCATACAAGGTGGATTTTATTTTATTTTAAAGGAAATGTTTTCGACTCGAACGATGATAAATAATTTGTAGAATGTTACGATTCTTCGAGGTTATACAGTGGAGATTAAAGTTATTAATTTTTGAAGCTTGAAAGTTTAAAATTTATGACCAATGAAAATAAATTTCTTGCTAAAGAATGGTTGAAAAAAGAAGAAGAAGAAATATATGGAAAGAGTTATGAAAGGGTTGATATAAAAAAAAATTTGGAAGCATTTAAGATTTTGTGAAGTTACATTTTGAGAAGATTGTGGCATAATAGAATTCAGTTTAGACTTTGAAGTTAAAGATTGCGATTCTTGAACTTAAAAATTTTGAGAAAATTATGAAATAGTGGATTTAAAAATATCTCTTCTTTGTTTTGTGGAGTTTAAATTTTGAAGAATATGAGTTATGGATTTTAAATTTAGTGAACGAAATTGAAGAGATCTTAGGGATTAAAATTATGTATGAAAAGTATTGAGTAGTAATTAAAAACTTTATGATTGAGAGATTTTTAAAATATTCCTGAGGATACGGATTTATAGAATTGGTGGGTGATTTGTTGGACGATATATGGGTAATACTCCCCGGACCGTATATGCTGACCGTCTTTGTAATGCCTGTTGTCCGTATTACGTATTTTTGGAATACGTGTACATATTTTATTCTGTATTGCATGATTTCTTGTTTAGCTTGCATCTTAGCTTGGTTATTTCTTGGCTTGGTTCGGTTTTCTTTGGTCTATCATGAACCATGGATGAACCCCCTACCTACCACCACCTTTGATATTTATTGCCATTTCTTCTTTCTCTCTCTTCATTACTCATCTTCTTCTTCCTCATTTACTTCTTACCTACCAGAGAGAGAAGAGAGAGGTCTAGGCAAGTGCAACTTTCTTCATGGAGGAACTCCAATTTTATTGCTTCATTCTCTTCCTTACAGCATTTTAACATACTTTAGAACTTGGCATTTTCACTTTCCATGGCTAGATTCTTGTAGATCTATATTTACTTTATTTTCGAATTTTTGGGTTTTGATCTACTTAATCTTGTTATTTCCTAGTTTTGATGGTTCCATGTTGTAGAGAATCTCGTTCTACCCCATTTTGACCTATGGAAGTTCGGATTTGGGCTCCGGATGATAGAGTTATGCAGCTTGGAAGCCATGGCTTATGGTGTACTTATTCTCAGAAATTTGGAGAAGAAGCACAGTTCCGAGCCGCATTATAGCACTTGACCGCATGAATATTCATGCGGCAAGTCAGCTTCGAAACCGCATGCACTATCAACTGGACTTGACCGCATGACAAGTTCATGCGGCAAGTATTTAGTTCGGCCGCATGGGGCCCTTCTTCCCGAACCGCATATGCACCCTTGCTCCCAGCCGCATAGGCATTGCTCCCTGCTGCCGCATGGGACTTCGCCCATCCCGAGCCGCATGAACTCCAATACTCGCGAGCCGCATAGACCGCAGTCTCCCGCTGCCACATGAGGACCCGAGTCCTCTCAGCCGCATGACTGACTGATCCCGAGCCGCATAGATCCTGATTCCCTTCAGCCGCATGAGACCCCTCCATTCCTGACCGCATAAGCTCCTGCAAGCCGCATGCACCGCACGCCCGCACTGCCTTGAGACCGACCTTTTCGAGCCGCATGAACTCGGATTTCGGGCCGCATGAACCCATATCCATTCAGCCGCATGGGCTGTTCTCTTCCAGCCGCATGTGATCATTCCTGGCCGTATAGGCCTTAGCCGCATGGCTCTTCTATAGCCCTGAATATTGATATTTTATTAGATATTTTACGTCCATTTTATATCCTTACGCCTTTTGTCATGAACTTGATAATCATGGATTTGTTTAATATATTTGGAAATGATACCTGAGCATGACACGATAGTGACCCGTAGTGGTGCACTTTTGACAAGAAAACCTGACATGACCTGATAGTGGCCCGCCGTGGCGCACTCCTGACAAGAACACTTGACATGATAAACCTGACATGATATATCTGATAAGCTGTTGCGACGGCTACCTGACATGACATGACCTGTATAATAACATGGACACCGTGGGCGATTATGCTTGTACAAATAAACCAGTCCTGTCTTGCATCATGTCTAGGAAAGGAGCTCCTGAGTACCACGGTCAGGAGTACCTATTGAAATGGACTAAGGTTAATAACTAGATTAACACATTAGTCATGAAGAGATTTTCCAGCTACAGGCAATCCCGTTACCTGGGCGCGCGTGGGATCTGTAGCCTGCTGTCGAGTAGGGCACATTTCCAGCACACTGTCATGTGTTGCACCTTTCAAGCTACTTAAGGGTACATGCGTTTCCTGGACGGTGTACCCACCTGAATTCAACCCCTAATTTCGACCTGGGTAACCTGAATGGACTGCAGGGCTTGTGGCTGTGGAAGATTCTCACTGCATCTTGTTAGTAATTAGGCTTGTGACAACCCTAGTTAGTTAAAGTATCAAGCCGTAGTTCTTGCTTGGCCGTGAAGTGATTGGATGGAGTCTAACCTGTCTAGCCTTGTCCTGATCCTGTTCCAGACTACTGCATGACCAGAATGCTTGTATTTATTTTACCGATAAATGGTGAGAATTCCAAGTTCTGTTCAGACGAAGGATTACAACCCCGGTCCTTGTTTGGTTTACGGGTTGTAACCTGGTTATCTAAATAGTTCCATGGTTATCTCGTCGTATATCATCCTGATGTATTTTCTTTATTTCCAGTTCTTACTTTTATTTATATCTTGTGCTGATTGCTGGTTTTAGTTCCTAAGTGAAGTTTCCTTTGTGGCACTTGCTCTTTCTGGGGTCTGACCCAGCTGGTTTTGTATGGCCAGATTTCGGAGCAGCTCCAGAGGATCTATCGACTATCCAGCCCGATGGTGGCGACTAGACGTAACCCGGGCAACGAGTGGGTCTATTTTTGCTCTCCCACTTTATTGTAACAATATTCTTTTGAGGTGTTTAGCCGACGAGCACCTGTTTAGCTCGATTGTATTTACTTACTGTCTGCCTACGGGCTGTAACATGATTGACAGATCCTAGGATTGATCATGTATGACTAAACTCTTGCTAGTCCTGACATTTTGTAATGACTAGCTTCATGATCAGCTGAATATGTAATGTTTGGGATGTCTTACTATTGTATATTTAATGATCATACATCTTGTAACTTTTACTTACTTGCTTGTGATTGAGACAATAGGCTGTGCATGACCTTAGGAGACTGTTGGCTTGTAGAAAACCCTCATGTATCTAGACAGCCGTGACCGTATAGCGAGATGGAATCCATTTCAATATACGTAGCTGGCTATGTCTGCCCCCGCTCTCCAGTATTCTGGTTCTGGGGCGTGACAGTCTTTATGTATCCTTTTCTTTTCTTTCCATCATTCTTGATTCATCTCTTATTAAGGAAATTTGATTATATTTTATTTCACTAAGCTAACTTTTATTAACTTTATACTTCATTTAGAGGATTTCTTACTATCTTTTCTTTTGATCTTCTGATCAGTCCCATTTTTTAAAAAAAAAAATTCTACCTTTTACACCTGACCAATCGAGCATATTTGTCCTAGACATGCCTTAAATTTCGAGGAGGGTGACATGATAGACATGTGATGTAGAGAACCAAAGAGGAATTTATTGCCATTGTTTTATGAGAAACTAGAATTTTGGAATTATTGAAAATAAGGAGTAAGACAAATATGCCCTTAGATGGATAAAGGTCAAAAGATTAATGGGATTGCTAAGGCTGCTATAGTGAAGATGATTTAAAAATATTTATATACAAATTGCTTCTTCAATTCAAATAATTTTGGAAGACGAAAACCGACAAATATTGCATGGTTAAATTTAGGTGATACCTATCCACTATAAGATTGCAAGTGTGCTTAGAGGACAATTGATGACAACAGACAAATGTCTAGAAATATGAAAGAGAAATAAATGTTGACCTAGTTGGAGTATAAAAATTAGCAAAATTGTAATTCGTTTGGGTTTCTATTTTAATAAGTATGTGTGGCTAAAGGTGGATAGAAGCCAAAGGTAATATGGTACGTACAAATAAAAACAATGTAATACGTTGACATTAATATTTCAATTTCAGGAGATTTGATGGTGGTTTTTAAAATCAAATTTGAAATATCATGGAAGGGTAACCTTTTATGAAATACAAAATTTAAGGTTGATTACCAATATGGATTATGAGATGAATTTGGAAAGATGGTAATTATGATTTGATGAATTTGTCATAATCTTTAAATGTTACGATAAGTTTGAGTTTTAATTTAAAGGATTAATGATAGAAGTTGGAAAAAGTTTAAAAATATTCTTGAAGTTTAAATTGTTTGGAAAGTTGACCAGGAGAGGGCATTAAGGGATTACATTACAAATCGTTAGAGGATACTTTCTAGGCTATACCGATGGTCTTCTTTTCTAATTTTTGTGTCTTATCTTCTCTAGCACCTTTTAGAATTGACGGATACGACATAAATTCTACCATCGAGCCATATCTATTTGTTTTCCATTTTTTTAATCCTTCTTGGTCAATGCTTGGATCAATATTTCTTGTTAAGAAACTCTTGCTAACCTTGATTAATTTTAACTTATCGATCAATACCATTCACAAGAAAATTTTCTTTTAACTACATTTTCCTTCTGACCTATCGAGCCGAACTATCTTAGTTATTCCTTAAATTCGAGGACGAATTTATTTTTAAGATGGGTAGATTTGTAGCTCTCCTTCCCGAAAATTTTGAATTATATTTTTTTTAATTTTTATTCAACAAATTAGAACTTTTGCACGATTTTCAGTGAACCGTTTGTACTTTATATTTAATTTACCTTAGTGTACATTTTGCTGTCTAAGGCCTTTCCTTTTGAATGTTTATTTGAGTCGTATTTCTTCTAAAACCTCTTTTATCCGCTCCATAGCTTTGTCAATGGATTCGTTGTTCTTTATATGAAGTTTAGCTTAGGATCCTTGGTGCCAATTGATATGGAAATAGAAATAAATTACTGAATCTGGATACGGCTTCATTTCTGAAATATTTTATTTTTAGATTTATTTTATAGTCTTACTCGACTTTGTATTTCAATTTTAAAGGTTTATGCTTATAAGCCTTTTAAATCTATCTGATTTTTACACACGTCTCAAAAATCTTTTATTTGCTTAAGAGTCCCCTAAGAAACAGACATTTAATTTACGAGTCCTGTAAATTTCATCGATATTCTTTTTTACTTGTTTTGCTCTTTGCCTATTTTGCTCTGTTCGTACCTAGGTCAAACAAGTATTTTTCTTCCAGAGAAAATTAACTGTCATGTACGCGAGTGAGACGAGTGTTGATTATTAGGTGTCGGGCCACATATATTGACCCATAATATAGGCAAAGCCAGCCCGGCCTAGCTGGGCCTAGCTGAGCAAATCTAAAACAGCAGGGATACTCGAGCCCAAATCCAAGGCCCGACCAACCATTTTCCAGTGGGCCAACCCAACAGTAGCAACCAAAGCCCAAGCTTCCCTAAGCAAATCAGGCCGGCCCAATCCAGCGTTTCCCTATCCCTGAACCGAGCACACAGCAGAAGCCAACCTATTTATACAACATCGTATAATTAAGATCAGGAGATCGAAGAGATAAACCCATCAAGAAACCCTAGCCGCCACCATCCGCCTCTTCTTCGCACAGTGTCGGACGACGCCCAGCGTGCGGTGCTCCCGGCCGCCAACGCTTCTGCCCGACCCTCCAGCCGTCGGCGAGCCCTTGCGCGGCGTCCGCGCCCCGGAGCGTCGACCGAGCCGCACTATTCCGACCAGAGCCGCCGTCGGGGAGATCTCCTATATCTGCCCTTTGCCCGACCGCCTTCCACGCGGTATCACGCGCACTGTCGCACCTTCGGACCAGCGACGACCTATGGTGAGCGCTCCCTATCTTTTCCCCCTCCTTCCTCTTCTTCCCTGTTTCTTCAATCGTTTTTGTGTTGTGTACACTACTGTACAAAAACGAGAGAAGGAAGTAGAGATTCCTTCTTTGGTTGTTTTATTGCTTGGGAAGGGTGGACTTGTTTAGTATTTAATTATTAGGTTTTAACTAGTTAAGTAATTAGTTAATTCTTTTGATTAATTAGTATACTTAGATTGTAACTAGTCAGTCATTATTATTATTATTATTATTATTATTATTATTATTGTTGTTGTTGTTGTTTTGTTGTTGGATATCTCCTGAAATGGTTTGGGCCATTTAGACCTGAGAAATAATTAGTGAAATTTCAATTAATTATGGGTTTATTTGAAAATAAATATTTTGGGTTGTGGACTTGTTTATATGTAAATAATTATTTCAGGCTAGATATAGGCTTAGAGCCACTAAATAAGTATTTTGATAAGGATTTAGCACATAATATTTTGGGTATGTTAGCATGTACGTAATTATTATTGTTACTAAGTAAGGGATAATACTGTCAATATATGTATACATGTGTATACGAAGGAATGTGAGTATTAAAAATATCTTTATCATTGATATTATTATTAATATTTTTTATTAGTTTATTTGGATTATTATTGTTATCAAAGTAAATAATATTTTACAAAAATATAGTTGGGCTTGGGTTTATCATCAAAATTATTTGGGCATATATATATATATATATATATATATATATATATATATATTAGATGGGTTATAAAAAAATGGGTTAAGTTTTATATATTTTGGGACCTACATATAAATTGGGATTTATATTAATCGTATATGTATACATGGGTCTTTTCATATTTTATATTCTAAAATGAGTTCTAAATACTTTCCAAAATTAAATACTATCTTGATTAATAATAGTTAATGGATTTTAAATCATATTGTCTACTGGTTTTAAATATATTTTATGATCCGATTTGACGACTTATATGTTCTTTAAAACACTTTCTAAAACTATATATTATTTCGACTAACAAATATAGTTTTCACTTAAAACTGTATTTCGATTTTAGCCTAAAAACGATTTCAAGGTTCTAAGTATATATTTTGAATATTTTGGCAAAATAAAATATGTTGTTTGGATACTACGAATAAATTATAAATTAACATATTTTCTTATTAAGGGTTTAGCCCTAAAATGATTTTGTATAAAAGTAGTATCTAAACCCATTTTGACTAGTAATTATAGTTAACAAGTATTATTTGGGGTTAAAGGGATAACTTTTTCCTAGATCAAATCCTTCTTAGATTATCTTAAAATCGTGACTAATCACCCTTCATATGTTCCTTGTGATTGTGGACTTCATATCGACCCTAGGCTAATCGAACTACGTTGGACCAAACAAGATGGTTGTTTCACCAGCAAAGGACCACAGGCAAGTGCACTTTCTGATTGCTTTTCGATTCATAGTAGTTGATACATTTCATGTTCATACATATATCTTGCTGCTTGTTGACACGCTCGTCACACGGAGTAGTCGGGAGGGGAAATATCTTAGTAGACATGTGGACTACCCAGAACTATCCCCCGTGTCTTTCGTGAATGATAGCAGCTGCACACGACACGTGCAGTGAGCCGTATTTACCCCATAGCCGTTCACATATTGAAAATGATATTTCATACCACATAGGTAGTTGTCTTTTATTTTCTTTTCTTCTCCACCACCATGTCATCAGTACTTTCTAGTTTTTCATCTCTCATATGTTATTTTCATGTCTTGTTAATTCTATTGTGTTTTTGCATTGTCATCGGTTTGTGTACTTGTTCCATTCCTGACTGGAAACCAACATTTTTCAGGTTTAGCCGTGATCACTCTTAGCTCTGGGAAGACTTGGGTATGCTGAGGTCCACCTAGAAATAGATAACAGTTGTACTCAATTTCATTAATTATAAAATCTTGTATTTCTTTTAATTCTAAATGTTGTAAATGTTGTAACAAACTTAGAAATGTGAATGAGCAGCAATTATAACTTTTTGTGATCTTTGAGCATTTATTATTCTTGCGGGCTTGACAGCGTTCTACCGCCGACTCTGCGGCGTAGGCTGGCTTGGACACGTCTCATATCCGAAAAGCGGGTGCGGGTCGTGACATGCACTGTTAATAACCATTACACTAATCAGTAGTAGTTGTATCCACTTAACTTGTGGTACAAACTTGCATTTCTAATACCATAATGCATTAGCAGAATATCCTTACTAAATACCCTAAACTTATTTGAAAAAAATACTACACTCATGGATGTAGAATCATGGAAAAGAATAAAAATTTTTATGCGGCCCAGAATCAACAGGAAACTTCATGCGGCTAGAAACCTAGGGAGTTTCATACGGCTCAAAATCCCTGGAAGCTTCATGCGGCTCAGAAAGCTTCATACGGCCTTATGCGGCTCAAAATCCCTGGGAGCTTCATACGGCTCAGAAAGCTTCATGCGGCCTTATGCGGTTCAAAATCTGCCTATACAGCTGGCCATAATTGCTCTGACATAAAGGCGACAGCTCTAACAAAGATGATGGCTCTGACATAAAGACGAGACATGACATGCTCCTAAAAAGACGAGAAAATCTTCTTGATATCTGGTACAGTTCACAAGTTCCAAAGAAAATTCTTTATGCGGTTTGCCTATGCCACTCTCATGCGGCTCAGTCATGAGACCACTCTCATGCGGCTCGGTCATGAGACCACTCTCATGCGGATCGGTCATGAGACAACTCTCATGTGGCTCAGTCATGAGATAACTCCGATGCGGCTCGGTCATGAGATAACTCTCATGCGGCTCTGTTATAAGACAACCTTCATGCGGCCCAGGCATGAGACACCCTTCATACGGCTCAGCTATAGGACAGTCTTTCATGTGGCTCAGCCAGGATGCATCATGCATGCGGCTCGCCACTCATGATCAATCTTAACCAATCCCCAGCTGCCCACTTCTCAAGACACAGTTACAAGAATGTGGCCCAAAATTAGCCACGTGGCTGTACACCCCTTCTTACTCACGAATTCCTATAAATAGCAAGGTGCTATTCCCTTGCATACACACAAAGACACAGAGATACACACAGAGCATTTCTTCACCGGAGCTGAGGTTGCGTTCGATCGTCCAAGGAGTAAGGCAGAGTTAATAGCACTTTTTCGAGCCTCTACCTTCACCCCCCAGAATCAAAACTAAACAATTGTACTTAGATTGCTTTTCCTAAGTTTTGTTCCTAGGCTCTCTTTTGTACAAGCGAGTTTATAATTGTGAGTTAAAGTTTAGTCCTCCTATAAAATTGTTCTGTTCTAAAACAATCAATGGCAAACACGATGGCGACTCTGCTGGGGACTAACTTCTCCACTGCTGAGAAGTTGGTGACGCAATCGAACGCAGCCAAACTCGACTCCACGCAACAGATGCTGGTTGTTCGCTTCGACCAGCAAGCGTTTGAAGAGATGCTCTCCGAGGGGAGCGCTAGTCCCGTCCAGAAGTGAGCCGGCCCAAAGAAGGCCCGTAGGGAGTGGAGGCCCAAAACCGTTGCCCCTCCCCAAGCTCTGGAAGAAGTGTTCTCTGCTGTCCAAGACGGCGAAGAAGACTCACATGCGGCCCCACTTCAGGTCGGAGAGGACCCTGCTGTCCCCAAGTCCGGTAAAGAAAAACACTACGATGCTGGACTTGCGAGAGCAAATGAAAACTCTATGCGGTCCAGGAAGAAGCCGCATAAGGGTGCCAGCCGCATGCAGAAGGCTCATGCGGCCACCAATTCCAGCCGCATGCAGAAGGCTCATGCGGCCACCAATTCCAACCGCATGCAGAAGGCTCATGCGGCCACCAATCCCAGCCGCATGCAGAAGGCTCATGCAGCCACCAATCCCAGCCGCATGCAAGATGTCTATGCGGCCACCAACCCTAGCCGCAGGGAGATGACCTATGCAGCATCCAATCCCAGCCGCCGGCCATCTGCCCTATGCGGCTGGGGTTAAGTCTTCGACCGCCTCTCATACGATCCTGACATCAGAAGCTCCAATAAGAATATGCCAGATTCTATACGGCACATTTTGGAATCTTCCTACTATGCGCCCTCGGGTGCTAGAACGAAGAAGTCTAGGACAGCGCATGCTCGTCGAGCTCAGTTAGCTGTCCCAAACTCTGACCATCAGAGAGTCCCGCAAACTGTTATACGAGCCTCTGACGGAAAGTTGTACAGAACCGCCCGTGTCTCGCCCCCGGTGGCAAATGGACAGGGTGGTTCCAAAAGTCTCCCAACAATGATCGAGGGCAAGTGCTTTTACTAGCCACGTATCATGGAGCAAACATGATACCAACACACTCGTGTGCTCGGGATTCTCGGGCCCATAAAA
Source organism: Iris pallida (assembly GCA_029216955.1). Lineage (NCBI taxonomy): Eukaryota > Viridiplantae > Streptophyta > Magnoliopsida > Asparagales > Iridaceae > Iris > Iris pallida. The sequence continues at coordinate 3,826,878 of JANAVB010018200.1, read as the reverse complement.
TGAGTGTAAAGGTTGATCGAGATGTACTTGACTTGCGTGATATGATTCTTCACAAGCACAAGGAAAGAAAAGAAACCTTGGGATGCAAAGAGTCCTTCCATGGACATCATTGTACTCAAGTCATTGTCAACTGCTGCTGCAACAAGACAGCAGTACAAGAGGACCGGCAGTCCGTCTTCCAACGAGTGGAGCAGCCAAGACCGGTCCTAGAACAGAGATCGGAAGACGAGGTGTTTCCTTTCGCCTCCTGTAACTCTGCCCGGAAGGTCCATATCGGCAAAGGAAGGAAGAAAATAAATACCTACAGCCTGATGATATCAACCAGCACGGCCAAGAAACTCTCATCCAGGGGGTTGTCCACAGCCGTCACAGAGGGGGTTTATCAAGGTACCCGCTCAAAGAAGAAAGCCTCATAACTTGGAGATTCGTCATCTACCTCCCTAGGGGTAGTTGGAGATGGGGGTAGCACTCCTCGGAA
>JANAVB010018200.1:3818900-3821400 GCA_029216955.1 Iris pallida | reverse complement strand
ATTAATCAAGTGGAAAATTAAATTAGTTCAGCCGCCTGGTTTGACCAACAATATTATTGGTTATATGAGATAGCAACCAAAATAGATAACAACCCAAATAGATAGCACCACCACATTATAGTACAACTAGCTCAACTTCAACGTTAAAAGTCAACCCAAATATATAATTACATATAGTGAAATAGATAGTCACACCATACTAGTTTTAGAAACCAAACATGACAAAAGAACATAGAAAATAACACCTGCTAGTTATATACTAAACAAAGAAAAAGTAGACAGTAACATCCCCCACTGTCAGGAAAGATCATCCAACTACTGTCGCATCCGTAGATCATCCAACTACTAGGCCGCATCCCCGCCATCCGTAGATCATCCAACTACTAGGCCGCATCCCCTCCATCCATCAGATTGTGAGTATCATCGGGTGCATTAGCAGCAGAGGAGGACCGAGCACCTCCTGTAGCATATGGATCAATGCCACCAGGGTAGAGAAAGGCAAACACGTCAGTCTCTCCCAACCGAGGACCGAAGATACTAGGATGAAGAAGAGACGAATTAAGAGGCACGTTGAGTTGAGCCGCAAGCTGAGTAGTGTAGTAGAATTGGTCAGCCAAGCTACGTCCAAAAAGTTATGTACTTCCACAAATATAGTCCCGCATCTGTTCAAGTAGATACTGCATGTCAGACGTACCTGGAACGGAGCTGGAAGCAGCTGGAGTAGAGACAACATGCATAGCAGGTTCAACAGGAATATTAGGATCATTGGGAATAGGGTGAGCTGACACCTATGGCTTTCGACGAAAACGAGAGGGAGTGTTATCTGAATTTTTATATGGACAAGTGGATAGGTCAATATCGAAGTACTCCAAAATGTGAGTGATTATCATCGCATAGGCTAACTTTTGATTTCTGTTTCCATGAATGTCAGTCATATTGCGTATGATAGTCGATGACAGACCTAAGGGAATGCCAAAATAGAGAATCAACATGCAGGAAAGTGCATCAGAAGTAACCTCATCATAGCTACCACCTTTAGGCAGGATAGTGTTGTAAACAAGTCGATGAAGGTCATAGAAACAATCATTTAAAAAGGGGGCCAAACATTTGTCATTTGTACGAGGTGTAGAGAAGATGAGGTCAAGAAAATGTTCACGGGTGTGATCAGACATATTTTCTTGATGGAAGATATCCATAAGTTCATCGTCTTCAGAAGAGATATCGAGAATACGAGCAAGAATTTTCTTATTCAGAGGAAAGGATTTGCCAGCTACGTGGGTAATGAAACCCAGCTCCCCGGTCTTGTTCAAATTTATGTTGTATTAGAATACACGAACGACATTGGGATAGACACGATCCTTCTTGGCAAATAGTTTGTCCCAACAGAATTGGGAAAATATAGACCGATATGCAGAAAAAACTATAAAGTTGATAGGACGACCAGAGAGCACTGATCGAATTACAAACCCATTGAACCAGTCATTACCTGCAGAGTAGCAACCAAAGAAGTTGCGATCAAATTGTTCATTGTTAGAGAAAACGATAGGGCTAAAAGTGGATATATTTGGATTGGGAACTATAGGTAATCCCTCATGAACATTGATACCACATTTTCCTACAGATGATTTGGAGCGCTTGGACATGATCTAAGAAGCGCTGGATGTAACGCCCCAGTCCCAAAATACTTAGCACCAAGTACGTAGATATGCCAGCTGCACATATACGAAGAATACTTTAATATATGGAATCCTCGTATACGTATATAAGCTGTAAATAATAATAAAAATCATAGGCCAGAATATAATAACTACATCTCATCACAGCTCATCACAGAAGATATAAGAGACCAAAATAATAAGTGAATCAAAGAGATAGCCGGGTGGACATACCCACTCCAAACAGCTATAAAAAAATAGTCCCAAATGATCGGAGTCCAACCTCCGCAAAATAGAAAGAAAAGAGATATAAGATGTCCACTAATGTTTCAATGTATAAATAAACTAAAAATTAGCAGGAGATGCCTCGTCATCGATGTAGGAAGGACCCAATGCCGCTTCGACTCCTGCGGAAAATCGTCTAACCCTGGAGAGATAACCAGGTCCTCAGAGAGACGTAACAGATACAAGAAAACACCATGCCATATAAACTATGATATATAATAGAAAATAAAGTGATGCATGCAATAGGGTTCCTAACCATTCTACTGTGAACATGCAGTTGAGATACAATCCTTCGACGCATGAGTCCTAGTATAATAGGATCTGGTATAGTCCCTCTTGGGCACCAGTGACCAAGCGCATAACGTTCAAGAACGTCAGTGGCAACCTAAGAGGGTAAGCATACCCGTTCTCTAGCGGAGCTTTCGGTTACAAGAAAAAGTATAATAGAAGCCCATACGTCAGGTATTTTTTCCCCATCCAATGCCTAATATCGTCATCTCTATGACTAATATGAACCTCTAGTAACCGCCAAGTCTACTAGCACACAATTCTATTGGCAG
>JANAVB010018200.1:3599354-3800172 GCA_029216955.1 Iris pallida | reverse complement strand
CAATTTTAAATGTTAGATATTTATTTAAATTTAATATTAGAAAAAATATGTTTAAAAAATAATCAAAATCTTAAATATTAGATTTTTAAATATATATTACCAAAAATATGTTTTAAAAAATAATTGTAAAAATTAAATAAATTTATCTTTAACGTCAGAAAGTATTTATTCGTCCGTAAATAAATTTAACTTCTTATATACAATTTATTTTATTTTGTTCCAAATCTTAGATATTCGTTTAAATCTAATATTTAAAAAATATGTTAGAAAAAATCACTTAAATCTAATATTAGAAAAATATCTTAAAGATAAGTTAAAATTAATAATTTAAAATCTTAAATATTGTTTCTCAAATCTTAGATATAATTTGAGATCGTACATAGTTTTTTCAAATAAAATTTAAAATAAAGATAAGTTCTTAGATATTCTTTCAAATATAATATTAGAAAAAAATATCTTGGGTGTTGAAATCCTAAAAACTTACCTCTAGAAATCTTAAATATTGATACTTAATTATAAAATATTTTAATAAATTATGAATAATTTTATATTCTCATCTGATAACTTATAATATATTTTTATATTCATATCTTATAAATTATGAGTTATTTTTTTATCACCAAATATAATATTTTATGTTTGAAAACATATCCAAAAACTTATCTCTAGAGATATTTTAAAAATTGTTTGATAAAATTATTACGATTATAAGTTATATCTAAGATTTGAGAAAAAATATTTAAGATTTTGAATTATTTTTTAAACATATTTTTTCTAATATTAAGTTTAAATAAATATCTAAGATTTTTTCAAAAAAGATAAAATTGTATATAAAGAGTTAAATTTATTTAAGATGATAAAATTTAACTTTCTCACGTAACCATATGGGCGCCATCTTAGATGGCGCCACACTCTAAAAAAAAAATAAAAAAAAATTGGGCGCCATCTAAGATGGCGCCACATCACTTTTCCTATAAATATTTAAAACTTCTCCTCTTTTATATAAATATGCTAAATTTTATCACTCTATATGAAATTTCTCTACTTATACACTACTATTAATGAACTGAAGGAAGAGAGTCCAAGTGTTGTTCTCTATAACCAAATCCCCACTCAAATGAGAAAAAGAACATAACTGCTGCTGGACTCGAATCTATAAGCAATTGATTGGAAGAGAGAAGTCTCTGCTCTCATTTCATTCACTCATCCCTAAATGATAATTATCATTAATCATGTTAATTAACCATAAAACAAATAAAAAGGGGTCGACTGCTATTCGCTCTCATTCTTTTTTTCTTTCTTTTTCCAAATTGACCAAAACCCTAAATCCACCTAATTCGAAAGAGGAAAAAAGAAGGGCGAAAAGGAGTCTTCCAGCGGGCGATTACGACGAATGAGCGTCGGCGCGGAGGTGCCGGTCTGGGCGGCGGCCACGCGTGAGGCCTGCTGTACAGTGGGTCGGGGTTCCCGGTAGATAGGGTGGCGCGGTGAAACACTCGGCGGCTCTGGGAGAGCAGCAAAAAATCTTGGCTGCACCGACGGATCTGTGGAGGGAGCGACGGAACTGGTGGGCGGTGGTGGAGGTCCAGGTGACTCTCTCTCCCTCTCTTCTCTGCGGTTCGTTTTTAGGGGGAACCTATGGTTGTTAGCAGTGATGACGATGGTGGAATGGTGTCGTTGCCTTGGGGGTGGTGACATATGTGGTGGTGGTGATTGTCGACGGAAGGATGGTTGTGGTATTGGCTGTGCTGGAGTTTGGGTTGGCGAGGAGGCGTCGCTCAGGTGGTGGTGACTGGAGTGGTCGTTGGTGGTGGTGGAATGGATGGTCGGGAGCATGGTCAAAAATAGAGGGTGGCCAGTGCTGGCTAATGGTTGGTGATGGCAGTCGTGTTGGCGGTGGTGTCGATGATGTGGGATGTAGTGGTTCGTGATGTCGGCCAGGCTTTGGGGGCTGTGGTCGGCTAAGTGTGTGAGCAATGGCTGTGATGGAAGCAATGGTGCTTGCCTGGAGGAGGTGGTCAGAACTCTGGCCGAAGATGGGGCCAATGATGGTGGCTGGCTTCGGCTGATGGAAATGGAGTAGCGGCTGAAGGAATTTCTTTGGGGATTTCGGTTAGGTTTTCTATTTAGCTTTGGAAGTGTGTTTATTTATAGGGTGGGAAAGGAACCCTAAAAGCAATGTACATGTAATAGGATTAGAAAAAATTAGTGGAAAACTAACACTAATCACTAACTGCTAACTACTAACAATTTGCTCTCCTATTGATTTAATTACTTAAATAATACTAATTATTCACTAACTAATTATATATATATTAACAACCAGTTAATTAGTAAATAAATACATTTTTGAAATTCATAACTTGATAAATGTTTTCTTTATATAAAAAACAATATTTATAACTTATATATTTTCAAGGAAATGACTAGAAAGTCTAGTACGATAAAAAAAATCTCATATATAATAGTTTTACAAATCAATAGCCCAACAAAATGTCGTTAGAGAATTGCGATCGAAAATATCTTGTATTCACGATTTTCAAAGATTCAGAAAATTCAGAGAATTAAAAAATACAAAAATTTCAAAAAATCCAAGAAATTGGTTAACGTAGTTTACAAATCTACCCTCCTTAAAGAAATTTTGTCCTCGAAATTAAGATTGATAGAGGGATCAAAACATAATAGAGGGTTTAATCTGTGCCTTAGGCACAATCAAAGAATGATTACTAGACGAGATTACGATAATCAAATTCAAATTAACTTAGGCACGACTTGTGATTTTGGCACGATAAAATCGTAAATATGGACAATATTGTTCAGACACGATTTAGAAATAATTTCAAGTTATTTAAGCGCAAAGTCGCGACTAGAAAAATCAAAATCGTTTAATTACGATCAAGTTAGAATCAAATATAAGCATAGGATGATCAATATGATCTAGGCTCGATGAGATTGGATTCAAGGTTATATAGGCACGTTCAAATACGAAAATGATGGCATTGCTAGGACTAATGAAATGTTTGGCACGATCAATGACTAAGGATCAAAATCACTTGATCACGAGCAAAATCAAGGCTTAAATTTTTTGGAATGACTAGAATCACTTAGGAACGATTCAGGATTGGGCGACAAAGTTTTAAACCTAGTCATGATAAGGAATGAAACCTGAGCACGAGTGACTAGGGAATCAAAATTTAGGTACGATAGAAAATTATTTCGACATGATGACGCCTAATTTCTGACACAACTAAGTCTGTAGTCGAATCAGATGGTCGTGATCGAAGATCAAATTCCAGGCATGTTTCAGGGGTAAGATTAGTAGGTATGGTCACGATCATTAGATTTAAGATCGCAAAAATCAATGTTGACTAATCATGCCAGGTCATCTAGGCACGACTAAACATGAGAATTTAAGGTATAATCAGGAAATCAAGTCATAGTCGGAAATGAGTTTAGGCACGAGTGTTAAAATTCAAACATGATCATAATCGAAGTTTAACACGATCACAGATAAGGTCAGTCTAACCTTGGTCAACAGTATTTAGACATGATGAAGAATTTAATCGTAGTCCAAGCACGGGCATCATAATGATAGAGATCCAGGTTACGACTAAATTTAAGTCAATTGAGAACAATCAAGGATTAAAAATATTGGTACGATAAAGGGGATGACCAAAGTCGATTGGTCGCGATCAAAGGGAATTAGAATTTAGCGATATTGAAATTTAAATGATGATTCGAGGATAGGAAAAAATCAAATTCCTTTTACTAGGATAGGAAAATCAAAGATAGTATTGCAGAAAGAAGTCAAATTATCTCACTCTACTACTACCCAGTTTATTTGATCATTATTTGCCAATTATACCTTTATCTCACAAGTCCAAATATGAAAATCAAACCCTTATATGACTACTACCAAAATCATAATCTTCAGTCATAAAGAATAAAATCTTCTATAACTACTATAGCCTAAACGTGTATCTCACTCACGAGTTTTTCCATAACTCTCTCTTTCTTTCTTTTCAGTTATCCACTTAGTCATCTTGAAGTCCAAATTTCTCTACCTTCTCTTTAACCTGGATCCAAAATTCCTGAATCAAGGATTATAAATCCTTAATCATTGTCCAATTGATACTCTTGTATTGCTCAAGTCTAATATCACTACTACCATATAAAATTTATCCTTCATTATAAAAAATAAGCCTTCACAATTCCTTCAACTTACACCGTCAAACATTATCCTTATTAATTTTTGAATTCTCACAAAAAATCTCTAAGAGTTTCCTTTAACTCAAAAAAATTGTGTTCCTAGTCATTCTCTTACCAATTCTTGTTCAATTTCGTATCATCCCCGCATGTGGTTAAAATCACTTCTCTATTATCTAAATTCCTAAATTTAGTATCATAGCCTTAGTTCGAATATGAAATATTTCAAGAATCAGTAACCTAAAAATATCCCGGTTCTCAAAAACCAACTCGAATATCCTTATCAATTCTAAGATACATCTATGAAATATTATCGTTCTAATCTTTAGTATATATTCTACTGCCCTTCTTACTCAAAATCCTCCTTTATTCTTTCCAAAATATTTCTCTAAGTATAATCGTTTCCAAATTGATAATATCGGCCTCTTGATTTCATTTCCAATCTCAGTCATAACCTTAGCCCAAAATTTTATATCAATGTCCAACATTTTGTATTCCTACCAAGATCACCACATGGTAACAAATTATGTCCCTTTCAAGCTAGATGACTACGATACTTTCTCGGCCTTTCCAAGGTAAAGAGATACAAGGATTCAAAAGATTTCAAAGTGTAGCTGATAGAAGTAGATACGAGATAGCTGATCGATATAATTAGGACAGAGTTAATTAAGACGAAGAAATAATGGTAAGACAAGGAAACAATGGTAAGATAAAGAAATAATGATAAAATTTGTTCTTGCTCATCTGGTCATAACGAAGTGAACCGATTTAAGATATGATCTGATAATGTAATGCCTGTTGTTCGTATTACGTATTTTAGAATACGTGTACGTATTTTATCTTGTTCCTAGCTTGGTTTATTTTTGCATTTGCATTTCATTGGCTTGGTTCGGTTCGGTTTATGTGGGTTTGGTTTGGGATTGGTTTTATATGGAGAACCCCCTACCTACCACCACCTTTGATATTTATTGCCCTTTCTTCTTTCTCTCTCTTCATTACTCATCTTCTTCTTCCCCATTACTTCCTTACCTACCAGAGAGAGGAGAGAGAGGTCTAGGCAAGTGCAACTTGCTTCATGGAGGAACTCTAATTTTATTACTTCATTCTCTTCCTTACTACATTCCAAAGTACTTTAGTACTTGGCATTTTCACTATCCATGGCTAGATTCTTGTAGATCTAGATTTATTTTATTTTCAGATTTCTTGGGTTTTGATCTACTTAATCTTGTTATTTCTATGTTTTGATGGTTCCATGTTGTAGAGAATTTTGTTCTACCCCATTTTGACCTATGGAAGTTCGGATTTAGGCTCCGGATGATGGAGTTATGGAGCTTGAGGACTCGGCTCTCATGGTGTTCTTCTTCTCTGAAATTTTGGAGAAGATGAACAGTGCTTGACTTGACCGCATGAATATTCATGCGGGAAGTGTTCTATCCAGCCGCATGACTGGAAGTTCTTGAGCCGCATGAGAGTCGGACTCACTTAGCCGCATAACTCGCTCAATTCTCAGCCGCATAAGTTCTGAACTCTGCAGCCGCATGTGCCATTCCCGCTGGCCGCATGAGACTTGCTTGACCCAGCCGCATGAGGACTTCACCCGCAGCCGCATGAACTCAACACTCGCGAGCCGCATATGCACACTTGCTCCCAGCCGCATAGGCATTGCTCCCCGCAGCCGCATGAGTACTCTTCCCTTCTGAGCCGCATATGGTTTCCCTTCCCCGCAGCCGCAGGGGTTGCTTCTTCTCGAGCCACATGGAACCACACTTTCCCTCCCCCCTCCGGCCGCATGTACCTGATTGGCCAGCTAGCCGCATAAGACCCATTCCCCCAGCCGTATGAGTTTCCCATCTTCCTGACCGCATGCGCCCCCTTGTCTTAGCCGCATGGGATCCAGTGACCCTGGCCGCATGCGCTCTTCTAATTGGGCCGCATGAGTCTACCCTTTCCTGACCGCATATGACTTAGCCGCATGGCTCTTCTATATCCCTGAATATTGATATTTTATTAGATATTTTACGTCCATTTTATATCCTTACGCCTTTTGTCATGAACTTGATTTTACTTATATGTTTGGAATTGATAATGGAGCACGACCTGACAGTGACCCGTCGTGGTGCACTCATGACAAGAAAACCTTACATGACATGATAGTGGCCCGTCGTGGCGCACTCCTGACAAGTACACCTGACATGATATATCTGATAAGCTGTTGCGATGGCTACCTGACATGACATGACCTGTATAAATTACATGGACACCGTGGGCGATTGTGCTTGTACAAATAAACCAGTCCTGTCTTGCATCATGTCTAGGAAGGGACTCCTGAGTACCACGGTCAGGAGTACCTACTGAAATGGACTAAGACTAATAACTAGATTAATACAGTAGTCATGAAGAGATCTTCCAGCTACAGGCAATCCCGTTACCTGGGCCCGCTTGGGATCTGTAGCCTGCCATCGAGTAGGGCACATTTCCAGCACACTGTCATGTGTTGCACCCTTCAAGCTACCTAAGGGTACATGCGTTTCCTGGATAATGTACCCACCTGAATTCAACCCTAATCTTTCGTCCTGGGTAACCTGGATGGTCTGCAGGGCTTGTGGCTGTGGAATAATCTCATTGCATCTTGTTAGTAACTAGGCTTGTGATAACCCTAGTTAGTTAAAGTATCAAGCCGTAATTCTTGCTTGGCCGTGAAATGATTGGATGGAGTCTAACCAGTCTAGTCTTGCCCTGATCCTGTTCCAGATTATTGAACGACCAGAATGCTTGTATTTATTTTACCGATAAATGGAGAGAATTCCAAGTTCTGTTCAGACGAAGGGTTACAACCCCGGTCCTTGTTTGGTTTACGGGTTGTAACCTGGTTATCTGAATAGTTCCATGGTTATCTCGTCGTATATCATCCTGATGTATTTTCTTTATTTCCAGTTTTTACCTTATTTATACTCTTGTGATGATTGCTGGTTTTAGTTCTTAAGTGAAGCTTCCTTTGTGGCACTTGCTCTTTCTGGGATCTGACCCAGCTGGTTTTGTGTGGCCAGATTTCGGAGCAGCTCCAGAGGATCTACCGACTATCCAGCCCGATGGTGGCGACCAGATGTAACCCGGGCAACGAGTGGATTTATTTTTGATCTCCCACTTTTATTGTAAAAATATTCTTTTGAGGCGTTTAGCCGACGAGCACCTGTTTAGCTCGATTGCACTTACTTATTGTCTGCCTACGGGCTGTAACATGATTGACAGATCCTAGGGTTGATCATGTATGACTAAACTCTTGCTAGTCCTCATATTTTGTAACGACTAGCTTCATGATCAGCTGAATATGTAATATTTGGGACGCCTTATTATTGTATATTTAATGATCATACATCTTGCAACTTTTACTTACTTGCTTATGATTGAGACAATAGGCTTGTTCATGACCTTAAGAGACTGCTGGCTTGTAGTTAAACCCTCATGTATCTAGACAGTCGTGACCGTATAGCGAGATGGAATCCATTTCAATATACGTAGCTGGCTATGTCTGCCCCCGCTCTCCAGTATTCTGGTTCTGGGGCGTGACAGATAACCATGCACGTCTTCCTGAAACCATGTTGCCAAATTTTTGCCACGCCAGTAAGTATAGCTGTAATAAACGATAGAGTCCATAACTAAGTTATATATCATATAATCATGTTATCTAGAATTCTTATGACGCCAACCGGCATGGCTGCAAGAAAATCTAAATTCCATAACTAAGATAAGTATATCCAAAATCAGGCTCTATGTCCATGTCATGCTAGCTAGTATGGCTGCGATAAATTCTAAACTACATAACTAAAGTAAATATTTACCTTTCTCACTGTCCTCATCAAATATGTTATCAGAATATACCTTAATTCAATCCATAAAATTTATCTCGATACAAAATCAAAGTCAACAACGAACACAAGGAATCAAATTCAACAACAAATCAAGAATGAGTAAATGAAAACAAGCAAAAACAAATTTTGAGGTAGGGTTTAGAGTTAGATTCTTAGGGGTTGCCTAAAAGTACTATCTTGGTCAAAATTCAAAATTTCTTGAATATAATCTAAAACAAATCTCAACCTTTATATATAAGATTGGCTAATCATTCTCTATTCAACCTAAATGGTATATAAGTTCACTTCTACCTTCTAGCTCTCTCTGGGGTCCATAAAACTCATCCTAATACAAGAATAGGATTCGATAACAGATATATATTCAAAATCAGGACGAGCAAAAGCAAGTGAGAATAGACTTGAAAGAGTTTCGAAGTAAGATTCTCAGGGGTCATCCTTGGAATCTATCAAGAGTTCCTAATATGTGATTGAGTACCAAAATCCTAAAATATTCCATGACTCAGATTCTAATCATAGGGCAGGCTCGCAGTAGTACGGCTAAGTTTAAGTACTACCAAGACTTCGTAATGGTTGCAAAGACTGACCTGCATGGGCCACAATAAAAATGTGTCACGACCCGTACCTGGATATTCGGGTACGAGTGCGTGGGCCACGCCCAGCCTACGTTGCAGTATCAGCGGTAGAACGTTGTCAAGTACCCAATAAATATCTATAACATCAATATGATCCATAATATCAAATGTACTCAATTCAAATCACACACACCTAAGAAAGATATGGAAAAGAAAAGATAATAATAACTCTGAAACAACTGAAGTCTACAAATGAATACACATGATCAGAATGTACAGGAGACAAATCCGATAACAAAATATAAAGGCCTAGAGCTCTCCAGAGGTCAACTCACGATCTAACAATACGTGAGGATCCGTTATCATGAAGTCCAGGGTATGGGGCATAACATTACCTAAAAATAGTTATTCAGTCAGGATTGGAACGAGCATATTACTATTAGTAGTTTCAGTAAATAATAAAGACTATATAACAGTAAATAGAGAGAATATACGAGAAAAGTAAGGTGTACATAAAAGTAGCATGGCATAGAAAAATTGTAAACTAGAGCAAGCAAGAGTAAAGCAGGTTATATCATGTACAAGAGTCAAGAATCTATACTAACTATGTGAGTGAATACTAGCTTGACATATGGCCGGCTTGGGAACTTGCATAAGATTTTATGACCTGGTTAATCACATGTGGGTGTACGATTAACACTCACAAGAAAAAATACTTGCACAAGGAGGGTATTGACCGCATATCTACACTACTACTCCCCGCCCCCGACTGATACAGTGGATCCAACCATGTCACGTTATGACACGGATTCTCTGAGAAGGTCGCGAGCCTTCATAGGAATCGTATCTATACAATGCACAAGAACAAGGACAAGACTCGCACAAGATATACTAAGAAGTACAAGGAATAACATCTCATGACGGAATCCAAACAATACCAATCAGTGTAACCAACGTGTCAAGAAATCAAGGATATATACACTAAATACACGAAACATAGAAAATAACATAAACAAAAAATTATCAGAGAATGTACTCGCCTAAATTTGGTTGGAGTCGACATACGCGATACAAACGTGTCGACACGGGATAGATACGACGCTATGCTCCATAAGACGTCCCAAATGACGGCACAGGTAGTTCCATTGAGTCGGGAATAGTCCAAATAGCCTAGTTTTGTATATAAAAGTCCAAGATCAGGGTTTGGTATGATAATCAAATCGAAAAAGGAAAACGACTATATTAGTCGCAACTATGATTTCAAAAAAATCATAACTAATACATATATCTATTTTGAAGGATGTTTACAGTATTAAAACTATATTTATTATTCACACAAGTCCCTTAGACAAATGTTTGAAAATATGGAAAAGCATCTTTAGTACTAACCCAAAATTTTCACAATATGATTTGTAATTATTAATGTATAGGAAAAATTTTCTTTTTAGGAAAATATCAAATATTATTATTATCATTAATCACTAATTAAAACTCAGTTGTTATAAAAGATATACTATCGACTAAAATACATATATATATATATATATATATATATATATATATATATATATATACATATATATATATAAATAATAATAATATATATATATATATTTTTTATATATATAAATAATAATAATATATATATACATATATATATAAATAATATATATATATATATATATATATATATATATATATATATATATATATATATATATAAAATATATATATATATATATATATATATATATATATATATATATATATATATATATGATGATGATGATAACCAAGCCCAACCAAAATGATATGAATAAACCATCATGTAGGGCCAGAGCCCAAGATTTCTAAAGCCCTCAATAATATAAAAGTAAAATAATTTAGTTATATCAATAATTCTAATGGACTCAAGCCCAACCATCAGTTAGGTACTAGGACCCAACTCTCTTGGGCTTACCCCTAAAATGTATGGAAGCCATGGACATGTAATAACCAAAAGCCCATAATTATTCTTATCCAACAAATATATATATATATATATATATATATATATATATATATATATATATATATATATATATATAAACAACAACCCAGGCTGCCAACCCAAAACAATCATCAAAACAAAACCAATTTAGACAAAAGCTCTTGGGCTTGAAGTCCAAACCCAAGGAAACAATTACAAATAACCCAACTTAATAAAACTGAGCTGCAGAAAAGAAATAATAAATACTTATACACTACTATTAATGAACTGAAGGAAGAGAGTCTAAGTGTTGTTCTCTATAACCAAATCCCCACTCAAAATGATCAAAAGAACATAACTACTACTGGTCTCGTATCTATAAGAAATTGTGTCACTACCACACTTCTAGTTTGAGGGTATTTTTGTCATTTTTAAGGTTATTTGAATTTATTATAATTTATTTGAATTTATGGGAATTTTTAGAATTTATTTTAGAATTATTTGAATGATTGTTGACTAGGTTGACTTTAACTAGCATTGACTTGGTGGACTAACCTAGAAGCTAATCCTAGTTGTGTTTGGACTTGGTTAGGTCATGTAACCCTAGTTAGACTAGAGTTAACCCATGGTTAGTCATTAGACTCAAGTTAACCATAGAATAGATAAGTCATAAGTCATGACTTATGGTTTTGAACCATTGATTTTAACTAAGGCCAAAGCCCATTAGCTATTGCCAAACCCTAACCCTAACCTAGCATGGCCGGCCAGCCCACCTAGGGATTTCCTCCCTATACATACTCTCCTTCATTTAGGGCTAGCCTCTTTTAGGAAAGAACAAGTTTAAGAAGAGGTATTTTCCCAACTTTTTTAATTCATAGAAATTCCATTTTAATTCCTTTTTCTTTCAAACAAATTGCAATAGGTTCTAATTTAGGTATTCTTGCTATTCATAGTGTTAAATCTCAGTTTGTGGACAATTTGGAGCTAATTTGGAGCTATTTGCTAGCAAGGAGAACCCCCATATTGAAGCTTTTCTTGCATTTGGACACCAATAGGTAAAACTATCTAAACACCATTAAAATTCTAGTTTATTTGCATATTTGGAAACCCTAGGTCTACCCTAACTGTAAGTATAGCTAAACCTAGGTTTCGTGTCCATTTCGTGTCCTAAATGGACACGTATCAGTCCCTACTTGTATGTGTTTGATGAAATGCCCCAAAGGGCATTTCGATTTGATTTTTAGATTATTTTTGAATAGGAATTTAGATCTAGGTCTTGTTTGTGGGATTCCACTTGACTGAGCATGTTTTTGTGTCGGACACGCAATAGGATACGAAACCCACGTGTTCTGTACTGTACAGCTCCCCTGCTACTCGGGGGCTGTATCGGACATAATACGCAACCACTGGACACGAAACTTGACACACACCTTGGGGCAGTGTCTGACACACCATGTATCAAGTTTCAGATGACCACGTGGTGTGTCGAGGGAGAAATCATCATCGCACTAATTGTGCACTCGCTGTTCAGTCGTTTAATCGCGTTCTGATACGCATGTTTGGACACGCCTATGCGACTCGACACAATGGTGCAGGGTGACACATAGGTAGCCCTAAGTGTGGCAAACCTAGGTGCACGAGCTCGTGGTCGGGTTTAGCCTGTGTCGGGTGCACGACACGCGTGCACACACGCACGAGGCTGCACTGCTGTACAGTGTCCAGTTTGTGTTAATTCTGGGTTTATTTGATTTGGACACATCGTGTCACGTTGTGGTGGACACGAGACACCTTCTGAGATACGTGCACACCCTATATTTTGTTTACCAACCAATGATTAGCATGATTAACATGTTTTCGATTGGTATTTTTACATTTACCCAATTTCTGATACAAGTTATGTATCCTGTATTTTACAGTTTTAATAATTAAACTTTAGCAGTTAATTTATCCTGTTTAATTGATGTTAATTACTTGTTTAAGAGTCTAATATGATGTACTTACATGTTTTCTACTTGTGTGTCAATTTTGGGATAATTTGGTGTATTTTTGGACTGATTTTTGGTGGATTAATTATGGGACTGAAAACAGTGTGTTGTGATGATAAATTGATTCCTTTCATTTCCCTTCTCTGTCCAGAACTGAACTGCAGTATACTCACACACCTATCTCACACATACACCTATTTATGTTTCCTAGCAAGACTTGTTAAACCTGAACACTAATACACATTGCCTCCTCTCATACACACACACTGTTTTCTGTTTTCCCCTTCACTGTACAGTCACACACACATACTCTAGCACACATATTTCCTGTCACTTACACATATGTAAAGCATATATATATATATTCCCTTCACTGATGGCTAATGTTTTCCCTCACACACTCACATGCCTGTGTAGGCATAACATTGTCACTCACTCACACACATGTTCTTTTGATACTCTATTTCCTATCACTGCTACACTCTAACACACACACACACACACATTGCCTTCCCTCTCTCTATAAACACATGAATGTATATATATATATTATATATGTATATCTATATATGTGATATATATGTATCTAGTATAGATACTTGTGAATAGTATATATAATGTATACATGTATAATATATGTATGCGTATGTATAGGCCTATTGGGTATGTGAATGTATGCTAATATATATGTGGATATATATATGCTAAGTAATGTGTGCCTGTAAGTATGTGTAATGACTTGGGCAGTTTGTATAGGTTGTATGGACTTGATAGACTAGTATAGGCTAGTTTAGCCTTGATTAGACTAATATAGACTTGTTTGGCCTAATTTAGACTAGTAGACCTAGTTTGACCATAGTTGACCTAGTTTGACTTCTAGGGTTGACCAGAGTTGACCAAGAGTTGACTTTGGTCTAGATTGACCTAGATTCATATAGAATGCATTGAATTACATCTTGTTATCCTTTAGACTTGTTGTGACTTGTGCTGTTCTGATTAGGAGCCAGACACCCCTCCTCGGATAGTACATTTCATCCGGACACTCAGATACCAGGCGAGTACATTCTCTGATCATTTTATAACCTGTTAGAATTATATTTCTGCTTTAGATTACTTTACTTGATGCTGTCACGACATTATCACGGATTAGTACTATATGGATCTCTTCATGCGATGTTATCCCCCTCGGGAGCATCGGGTACATTGTGTCATGTGCGTTTCACTTTCATCATGTACTTCTGTGCTTTCACCATACATATACACTCTTATGAATCATGTACTCTCATGTTCATGGAGCCATCATGTATACTATCATGTGCACCCTTTCATGGGCCTGTTTGCCATTAAAATTCTCTTATTGCAAATTTCAATACAAACAGAACAGTGTTACATTATAGGACTTAGACGTAGTCCTAGGAGTACACTTTTGTTTATCTGGGTCCCTTGTGCCGATGTAGTGAGTGGTAATGCATTGACTCCGTTGACGATCTGACGACGGTTATCGGTTCTCTGAAGGTCTGGATTGCTCTGGGTGCTGGAGCTTACTAAGAGAAGGGAGACGTTGAGTGTCTGTATCTGCCTCTCTGGTGGTGTGTTTGTTCGTTTTTCCGTTCCTGTGTGTGTGTAGGTGTGGAAGAAGGAAATAATCCCTCCATTTATATAGTCTGCAGGATGGCTGCTCATGCGTGCATATGTAGGATGCGCTTGGTCGTAGGGATGCCACATGGTGATTGCTGATGGAGGCGTATGAACGATGCACCCTGATCGAGGGGTTGAATTCTTTATGTTGCTATTGTGGGCCGGTACGTAGCAGAGTAGAAGATCTTTCTGTTGCTGAGATCTTGGGTGAGTCGAGTCAAAGGACACGTGTCATCGACCCATGGCTCAAAGATCTCGGATTTGATGAGGAATGATCTGGTAGGATGCGCCTAGGATTGGGCGCATGAGGAGGCTTTAGCTCGTAACCTTTGGGAGTCACGAACCATTCGGGGCGCATGGCTTTTGAGGCGCTTGCGAGGCTACAGTAATGACTTAACTCCTGTCTTTCGGGATTAGAGAGAAGTCTGGGACGCATGGCTTTTGAGGCACATACAGAGCTTTAATGGTGACTTTCCTTCTGTCTTTAGGGATCAGTAAAAGTCTGAGGCGCATGGCTTTTGAGACGCATGCAAATTTGGGCGTATGGCTGCAGAGGCGCATGCGAGCGGTTGAGTGGCCATGTGGCAGTAGCCGTTGAAGGAAAGTAATGATGATGCTGACGTTGGCGACACTTTATCTTATGAACTGTTTAGACTTCGGGAGGCGTGCTGCCAACTCTGTCAGTTCAGCATTTAATGTTTGTGACATTCGATGGACAGCTAAGTGGACGCGTCGATTGGCGTTTCACTAGGCGTATGGGGACGCATGGGGGGCGCATCCCTGATGTGCTTGGTACTGAAGGGCACGTCTGTGTGATGCGCTTGATGTTGAAGGGCGCGTCTGTGTGATGCGCGGTCTGGCCGGCGCATCTGCTTCGTGACACATCTTTAATGGTACGACTGTTACGATCTTCGAGTGCTTTAAATAGTTGTTTTGACTTAGCTGAATTCGAAGCGTTCGGTTCATCCATTTAATGCAAATTCATTGCACGGAATTCGAAGAGCTATCCACTTGGCGCCTGGGTTTGATTTGCCCGGCCTATAAATAGTGGCATGGAGAGAGTTTGCTTCTCGTTCTCTCACATTCTTCCGACATGAATTCATTTACTCGGATGCATTCTGTTGATGAGATGCTCCCGAGGGTGAAGATGCGACGCAATGTCTTTATTGATGCACTTGAAGGTGACTTTACATCCAAAAGTCGGAGTCGAGGGCTTCCGAGGCAGGCGGAAGGTGCCTGTTGCATCTAAAGATAGGGATGCACGAGCCTCGTCTCCGTCATGTGGAAAGAGTCGTAGATCAGAATGGCGGTGCTGCGGCTTTGGGGGCTCTTTCTTCCTTCAAAATAGGTGTTGCCCATTTTGGTTGTGTTGAAAGCTGCTCCTTTAGCCGCAATTTCGATCACGGTCTTCCTTCGCCTTTGGAGGCTCTTTCGAAGGCTCCCCTGGCCATAGGTCGGCTTGTGGTGCTCTTCTCTTTTTCGGTTTGGAAAGCTCTTCCTCCAGCTAGAGGGTTGATTGCCACCCTCGTTCTGCTCAATAAATGCTTAATTAGTCGAAGCATTTAGACGGCGGTGAGCCTGGCTAGAAGAGCAGCACATAACTGGGCTGCTGAAGGGATGCACATAACTGAGCTGCCGAAGGGATGCACATAACTGAGCTGCTGAAAGGATGCACATAACTGAGCTGCTGAAAAGGATGCGCCTATTTGAGGGCGTATGGTGGGATGCGCCTAACTGGGGGCGCATGGTGATTGATGCGCCTATTTGAGGGCGCATGGTGGCTGCTAGCTGTAGACTTAGGATCTTTTTTTTTGTAGAAGTTCTCCTTTGTACAATCTTTTTTAGACATATAATAGACTTTTATATGTAATAAAAAGTCCTCTTTCAATGTCCATATTTGTTGTTTTTGCTATGAAGTACTCTGTCCGAGCTCTGGCGCATGTAGTGTCTGGCGCATAGGATTTTTGGTCCTGAAATTCCATGCTTCTACAAGACCCCCTTCAAAGTTTTCAAACCTTTTGGACAAGTTTTGGAATACTTTGAATAAGAAGCATGGCGGTCGGAGCGCATGACTGTTGGGGCGCATAGATACTCCGTGCATTAGTGACGGGGCGCATGCTCGGCTCAGTTAATGCAAATGATGACGCCTCGATAACCAAGAAAGATTAATGATGATCTTTTTTGGTTTTATTTGCGGTTATCTCTTCACAGAACCCGAGGCGACGGCTGAGGTCACACTTCATCGGTTCACGCGTACGACCAAGCCTATAAATAGGCGTGAGATGGAGAGAGAGAGAGAGTTCTTCTTCTCTTTGCTTTTGCTTTTAGAGTTCTTTTTCACAAAAATGCTAGCTTTCTTTTCTCAAGCAATGGCTCCCAAGACTCCTCGTGGCGGTGCTGGCAAGGGACGAGGCAAAGGGAAAGAGCCTGTAGAGGCTGCTGCGGAGTTTGCCGAAGAGGATGCTCCCGTCACCATTGTGACTTCGGCCGACGTTCGACCCGCAGTGATGGGTGGGTGTCGTCTCTTCCACTATTTTCTTTGTTCAGACGAGCTTTGGATCATACGGCTGAGTTAGTGTGCCCTAACTTTCCGTTGTCGACGCGCATGGACTTCTGTCCTGATGATGCGCCGAGGTTTTATCCCGCTGACGTGCATAGGTTTAGGCCTTTATTATGCACCGAGGTTTAATTGCTGACACGCATGGGTTTATACCCCGATGATGCGTCGAAGCCTCTGCTGACGTGCATAGGTTTACACCCTGATGATGCGCCGAAGCCTCACGGCTGAAGCGCATGGGTTTACGCCCTGATGATGCGCCGAAGCCTCTGCTGACGCGCATGGGTTCACACCCTGATGATGCGCCGAAGCTTTTGCTGGCGCACGTGGGTTTACACCCTGATGATGCGCCAGGTTGCTTGACACACTTTGTCTTCTTTGCCTGACTTTTGTTTTTGTTGTGTCAGTGTTGATGACAATCCCTTTGCTAAATGAAGTCCTTCTGGATGCTTCTCTTTGTCAAATGGGAGTTGATTTTGACGAGGCTGTAATCAACCCTGCGAAGGATGCTATCTTATAGAATCAACCTCCTGAGAGAATGCTGCAGATCCAGAATCAATTGCCGATTTTCCTTCAAAGTATGATGGAGAGCGAAAAACTAAAATCTGCTGAATCCGAGGATGTGACCTTCTTAAAACCTGCCTTTTTATTTGGTGACCGCCTGATCTCTACTGAGGCGAAGATACTGAAGGTCAAAGAAGACTGGTTCTTCTCTGCAAAAGGCATGGTACTGTACATACGACAACTTGACCGCCAGTTGCCGCTGACGGCCTTCTACCGTTTAGCTTCCAAGAGAAGGATGCCCTGGAAGCTTACTCCTTCTCAAGGAGGGGCCTTGGGAGGTGCTCTTTCGATTGATGCTACCTCAAATCAGAGGGATACCCTGGCCGCTTCACGAACCAGTCCCTCGTTTAGTTGCCAAACTTTGTGTCCTGGGAGCCTCTACAGTGAAGTCCCTAATGACACTTTTGCCTTCAGTGCCTCAACCTTTGCAAGTCGGATGCTGACATCGAGGGTCACGTATCCGAAAGGTGGCTTTAGGGTTGAAGGTTGGTGTCATCACATGCCGAAGTGGGACGAGTTGACCATTTGGGTGCTTTCGAAGTTCAAGGCTGAGCTTAAGGAAATTGGCCTGACAGCCGCTATCTGTGCCACGTAGGCTGGCGTGGACCTCAATAAGCCTATGTTCCTTGCACTCTTGGAATTGTTCAATGCTCAGACTGGCACCTTCTTTACTCCGGTGGGGGAATTGGGGTTAGCACTCCATGAGATGTACGAAGTGTCCAAGCTTCCTTGGGGCTCGGAACCGTACGAGAAATACTTCCCATCGAACGAAGAGATCCTTGTTCTGGAAGATAAGGACCCGGAGATGATGGCTATCTTCAAAGAGGTGGCGAGCCATCATTATCTGATGCAACGGAAGGACAAAGGCAGGACTCAGCCTCATGTGACCGCTTGGAGGGATTACGTCTTCAAGCAAGATCTGGCAGATTCCTCGAAGATCCGTTTTACGACTCTGCAAGGGCTGAAACCCGCAGAAGTAACTTCCGAGGTGAGCCGGCTAGATGAGAGGGCCCCCCGTTCAAATGAGAGTGGCGAGAATACGTATAGCTGCTTCTGGCACTGTGCGCACCGGATGTCATCTAAGGCGGTATTAACGGCATACTTGATGATATGGATCCGGGATTGTGTGTTTGCGGGCGGATCTGGTGCTGTGGAGAGGGTACACCGGAACCTCATTTTGCCCGTCGTGAAATTGGTCTTTGGTCATCCTCTAGTTCTCCTTCCCGCGATGGTGTGTAACCTGTTGCGGGGTTTGAGGACCTTTGCTGATGATGTGATCCATTGGAGAGGTAGAAACAAAAATTTTTCCCGGGCCGAACTACCATTCCATTATCTTATGGGATGGTTGATTCTGTATCATCCGAACGTGATGAGTCCAGGTCCGGAGGAGGATCATATTGAAGGTGATGCCTTTATCCGCCGCTTCTACAAGAAGAAGTGGTTACACACTGGCGTCCCCATTTGCAGGAGAGTTTTGTCCTACCTTCAGGGGTGAGAGATTGTCAAGGTCGGCCCATCTTTAAAGATTTCGAGACTGACCAAGATTTAGACGACTCAGGTGAAGATGCGATTACTCTGCCGAAATAGGGTTTTCGTTCGTTGCAAAGTATTCGGCCTTCTCACTTGGTCTATCGGAACCAAAATAGGTGTTATTTGGAGCCATATCTGCCCAGCCGATTCGCTCGCCAGTTTGGCTATACCCAGCTAATGCTACGGAATCCCAGTAACAGTTTGGGGTTCATCGAAAGCTTGTTGGATGGAGCCTGGGGCTGGCAATATTACAATGCCGGGTGTACTGGAGTTCAGTTTACTACGCCCGTTCGTAACCCTCGGCCACAGATCCTGTATTCGACAGCTAAGCTGTATTGCGCCATGAATACTGTATCTCCTGGTTATGATAGGGAGACTAGTTTTATCATTGGAACTCTGCTGGACGCCACGACGAATATGTTGATAGCGGCTCGGTCATATCGTCCACCGAAATTGGCGGGATACTGGGCTGCTGCTGCAGCATCAGTGAGAGATCCCTCTGTTGGAAAGAGACGGGCCGACGCAGAAGCCGGTTCGTCTGTACCAAAAAGGCCGAGAAAAGCCACGACTCCAAAGGCTACGGGAATGCCGTCTGTAACGCCAGTGGAATCAGCTCTTGCTGAGGTAAGTCCTCCATAATTTTGGCTTATCTTGTCATTTTGGTGACTTGTGCTTTTCTTCTTGTAGGGATCATCGAAGAAGAAGACCCGTGTTTCGAAACCAGGTGTCAGTAAATCGAAGGAGGTGGCAAGCTCTTCTGACGAGCACATTCCTCCGATGGTAATGTCTCCAGTGGAGGAGAATCCTAAAGATGTTGTTCCTGCAGAGGTTTTAATATCTCCAGACTTTATTGAAAGAGGTGCGGAGTTTACAGCGACCTCCGGTATGGTGCCAGCTGCCGTGGGGGCCTTGGACGTGAAGGGTCCAGCGGACACGGAGCTTCGTGATGATGAAGTGGAGTGGAGTTCATTGTCTTCGGATGACGTTGCTCCAGAGTTGTAAGAGTCTGTTGCGGGGGCAACAGATATGATTGGAAGAGAGGAGAGGGTTGATTCTCCTCCTTGTTATGATGAGGGGAGGTCGGCTGCATCTTTGTCGAGCCCTACCCCAGACTCAGCAGAAGAAGCTGAGGTGGCTACCGATCAGGAGGTAGCGACAGATCCTGTCCCTGTAGAGGGATTTGATGAGGAGACTCGTCTGGCGGTCCTGGCTTCAGGGGCGAGTCAGGAGACAAGTATTGATCTTCCCATTTTTCCAGGGGAGGAACTGGCTGCTGATAGCACGTTGGGGGCTGATGAGGTGGCTACTGACGTCGGGGGTTCTTCCGAGTTTGGGAAGGGTAAGGGTTTGATGGAACCCTCTGTTGCTCCTTCGACTTGGGGTACTATCTCGATGCTTGTCCCGGCTTCTTCTGTTCCTTTGGCTCCTCGGGCTAGTAGTCCAGCCCCTGTTGATGAAGAGCCTGTCGATACCGAGGGTCCAGCCTCGCGAATTGAGGCAGGCGGGCCTTTTTGCGGTCCGTCTGCTAAAGCAGCTCCTCCGACTCCTGCTATGACGTCGCAGGTGCTAGCGGATGCAGATGAATATATGAAATTTATTATCGAGGCAGTGTATAAAATGCTACAGAGGGGTATATCAGCCGTGATGGACGCCAATGGGAGTTTTGCGATGGCAAGAACTCTGGCAATGCCTCATATTAACCTGATCCGTCTTCATCACGGCCATGATCATATGGCCGACATTCTAGAAGCCTCAGTGGTTGAGTTGGACCAGCGGCTTTCCGAATTACAGCACATCCAGCGAAACGACTTCTCCGTCCTGATAGATACGAAGAAGGAGAAGCTGATCGCCGAGACTGAGTCTTCTTACCAGGCCACCGTGAGTGTCTGGGAACGCGAAGTGGCTGAGACTGAAGCTACAGTGGAGCGGTTGTCTCAGTCTATACGGGAGACGGTGGAGGCGTGAGCTGTGTTGGACACTAGTATCACGGAGATTGATGCCCAGATCCGTCGCCTTGAGGACCAACGGGCCCGACTTCTATTAGACGCCGAACGTGTCCAGGCTGAACACGTAGCATTCAAGAAGGAGGAGGCATCTTTTACCCACCGGGCTCTTACTTTGGCTCAGCAGCGGCAACAGCTGGATGAGAAGCATGAAAATGATACTTCTCCTGAGGCTATTGAAGCGATGCGTCAAGAAGCTGAATGTCGAGTCTTGGCGACTGTGGAGACTCGGGCGGAAGACTTGAGGCGTCGAATTGAAGAGCTTTCAGCCAATCCTCGGGATGTTTAGGGTTTGGAGTCTCCTCTTTTTGTGTATTTACAACTTTTGCTGGGGATAGTGTAATCCTTTATTCTTCCTTTTTTAGAAAATAAAGAAGTACACAATTTTCTGTGATGCGTTCATTCTTACTGTCATGAACTTTGATGATTTGTGTGGACCTATTATCTTTTGCGTACCTTGGTTTTTAGGTACAGATAATAAGTTTGAAAGAACCAACATGTTTGCTCAGAGATAATGTGGACGTGGCAAATATGGGATTCAATGATAGAGTCTTCCCACTCAGAGGTGTTATGGACGTGGTAGGAATGATTCAAGAGGATACGCGGAACTACTCAGAGGAATGTGGACGTGGAAGTTCTGCGATTAATGTACGACAATGCAGGGGTTGTCTGTACGGGATGTTTACTCAGAGGTATTGTGGACGTGGTAAACATGATGGGTAGCGTAGTCTTATGGGATATAAGATTCCGCTTTGTAGGTTGTAGGAGGACAACTCAGAGGTGATGTGGACGTTGTTGCCCTTCTACTGGAGGATGCAACGGAACAGCTGGGTTACGGAAGCGTATGATTTTGTTGGACGAGAATTGTCTGTGAGCCCTGATGATTGGGTCCACAGATCCCCTGGTGGAAGCACATGTCTGAAAGATGTCAAGAGTAGTACTTCTTTAGGAACTTGCCGTTGATGGGCATCATGAACAAGTCCCCATTGGGTTTGGCGAGGCGGTAAGCACCGTTTGAGTATACCGTCTCTATGATGAAAGGTCCTTCCCACTTGGGCTCGAACTTTCCTGGTGTCTTGTGAGTCAACACCATCGGCCTCCTGACTGCCAGAACCAGGTCGCCTACTTGGAAAGTCCTCTGCTTGACCTTTTTGTTGAAAGCCTGTGATATACGGGCTTGGTAGAGTTCAATGCGTTGTTGATCTAGGAGACGCTTTTCGTCAAGTGCCTCCAGTTCCCGCAGGCGACGACGTTGATTGTCTTCTTCTGTGAGTTGGTTTGTGATCGCTACACGGAGAGAGGGTATCTGGATCTCGAGAGGTAGTACCGCTTCGCTCCCGTAGACCAGGAAGAATGGTGTGTTACCGTCGGTGTCCGTACCGTCATGCGGTAGGCCCAAAGGCATTCGTCGAGCTTTTCGTCCCAGTCGTGTTTATTGGATGACACGACCTTTTTGAGTAGCCTGACGATAGTCATGTTGAACGCCTCGGCCAATCCGTTTGCTGCCGGATTGTAGGCAGTTGATGCCACATTTTGAATGCGATTCTTGTCACAGAATCTATTAAAAACATGGCTGATGAATTGAGGACCATTATCGTGGATGATCCTCCGGGGAACTCCGAAACGGTAGATGACGTGGTGTTTGATGAAGCTGATCACCCTGGAGCTTTTCACTTCTGCCAGTGGAACTGCTTCTGCCCATTTGGAGAAGTAGTCAGTGATGGCTAGGATGAAGCGGTGTCCTCTCAATAAAGGAGGGGTGATTGGTCCCACAATGTTCATGCCCCAAGCTTCGAAGGGCCAGGAGGCGACTGTAGGATGTAGTGGTTCTGACGGTGTATGAATGAAGTCTGCGTGAAGCTGTCACACATGGCACTTCTTAGCATATTCAACAGCGTCAGCGGCCATGGTTGGTCAGTAGTAGCCCATGCGTCGCAGTCGGTCCTGCAACTTAGGGCCAGGTTGATGGGCCCCGCAGGTTCCATCGTGAGCTTCTCGAAGGGCTTCGGCTGCTTCTTCGTTGGACAAACATCGAAGGAGAAGTCCATCATAGGAGCGTCGGTACAGCATTTTAGTAGCCGTATCGTAGTAGAATCGAAGAGAGCGTCTCCTGACTGAGACGGCTTCTTTCGGGTCCTCTGGAAGAATTCCGTAGACAGCGAAGTCGATGAACGGGAATCTCCAATCTCGAACATTAACATCGGCACTGGTTGACATGGCATGGGCCACTCATGACACAGGTTATTTTTAGAACAGACCAAGTCTCGACCCACCACTATGACGTAGTGTTGAGTCCCGAGAGGTGCTGCCAATGAGGCTGCGAGGCCAGCCAAGGCATTAGCCTCCAGATTTTGTAGACGAGCTACGTGTTCGATGAAGAACTCAGTGAAGGTTGAAATGATGTTCAATGCAACTTCATGGTAAGGGATCAGATCTTCATGGCGAACTTCGTATTGCCCTCTGATCTGGTTTACGACGAGTTTTGAGTGGCCGTAGGCCTCCAGATGATTCACCCCCAGCTGTTGCGCCAGCTGGAGTCCCATAATAAGCGCGTTATACTCAGCAACATTGTTGGAACACGGTTTTGAAAGGGAGTAAGAACGCTGGATGACCAGCTGATCGGGGGAGACTAATACCACCCCTACTCCAGCGATGATTTAGCCTTTGGGGCCTGTTCTTGAAGCGCCATCGAAAAACATCCGCCAGACGAAGCTTTCTTCGGTGACGTTAGATTCTTGGACCTCAACGGGGATGTATTCATAGAGTCTGGAGGATTCCGGGATGGGGTGTGCCGCTAAAAAGTCGGCCAGAGCCTGACCCTTGACGGCTTTTTATGGAATGAATACCATGTTGTATGGTGTTAGCAGGATCGCCCACGTAGCTAGCCGGGAATTCAAGGATCCTGGCTTCGTCATGAGAACTCTGAGTGGATTGACTCGGGAGATGACATGAATCGTCTGGCCCGAGACATAATGGCGAGTCTTCTGAATGGCAAACACCAACGCCAAGTACTCTTTTTCAACGGGGTTGTACCGGTGTTCGGCCCCGATCAGAGTTCGACTGAGGTAGTAGATTGCTTGCTCATAGCCTGTATCGCTGTTCTAAGCTAGTAGAGCACCGAGGGAATGATCCATGGCACGGACGTAGAGGAGGAATGGTTTGCCGACGACGGGTGCCACCAGGACTGGCGGGCTTGTCAGATAAGATTTGATGTCGTCGAAAGCCTTTTGGCACTCCTCTGTCCAGACGTAAGAGACTCCCTTTTTCATGAGCTGAGTGAAGGGTTGACATTTGCCAGAAAGGTTTGCTATGAACCTCCGGATATATGCCAGACGTCCCTGTAGGCCTCGAAGTTCTCGAAGGTTCTTCGGAGGGTCCATATCGAGGATGGCTTTGGTCTTCTTGGGATCGACATGAATGCCTTTCGCCGTGATGATGAAGCCCAAAAACTTTTCGCTAAAAACCCCTAGAAAGGATTTAGCGGGGTTCATCTTGAGCTGGTGCGCCCGCATGAGATCGAAGACTGTCTTCAGGTCTTGCAGGTGATCTCCTTTGAGACGGCTCTTGACTGCGATGTCGTCAATATAGCATTCGACTATTTTGCGAAGATATTGACGAAAAATGGTGCTCATAGCTCGTTGGTATGTCGCACCAGCGTTCTTCAAGCCGAAGGGCATCACTGTATAGCATAAAATACCCTTCGGAGTCCTGAATGACGTGTATTTTGCATCATCGGGGAACATCTTGATCTGGTTGTAGCCCGAATACCCGTCCATGAAAGACATGCGCTCGAAGCCACATGTGTTGTCGATCATCACGTCGGTGATTGGAAGCGGGAACTCATCCTTCGGGCAAGCAGAGTTGAGGTCCCTGAAGTCGATACAAACTCGTATCTTCCTATTCTTCTTGGTGACGGGGACGACGTTGGCTACCCAATCTTGGTGTTGTTCTTCACGGATGAAGCGGCTGGTCAAGAGCTTGTCCACCTCCTGATCGATGGCGTTCATGATGTACGGACGGAAGCGTCGCTGTTGTTGTTTGATAGGCTTGGCATCAGGTAAGATGTTCAGCCTATGCATCGCGATCTGGGGGTCAAGTTCCGGCATATCTTCGTAACTCCAGGCGAAGACGTCGACATACTCTTTAGCCAGCTGGATTAAAGATTCTCGGTCTTCTCCTTTTAGGCTTTTGCTGACGAAGATGGGTTTGGAAGGAGATCCATCCCCAAGGTCGATCTGCTCGACCTCGTCTTCGGTGGGAGGTTCACGTAGTTCAAAACGGGACTCCCACTGTTTTCCCAGCGTTGAGTCCAAGGTTCTTCTTCAAAGAATTCTGGCATTTGGCCTTCATCTTCTTGAGGTTGTGCTGACGTCATGTTGGCTGACAGCACTTTCTTAAAGACTGATCCGATGCTGGTATCGGAATCCTAAGTCGATGCTTCGGACGAGTGAGAATGCTTTACCTCTTCTGCGTCTGAACTCTCTGGAGTTGACGGTGGCGTGATATAGCCTACCCCCCGTCGAGTTTTGTTGTAGTAGTCCTGCGGCTTTCCTTTAGGTGTCGGAAGCCGGAGGGGGAGACGTCGACCCTTGCCGTAGTTTAGGCCTTTGTCGCTTTTTAGGTCGTAACCCATCTTTTGGATGAGGTACTTTGCCTTGTCCGTGTACCGATAGACTTGCATTCTGCCGGTATCTGGTTCTGGCTCGAGTGGCGAGAGGTCTTGATGACGCTCGACTTTGCCGAAGATGATAGATTCTTCGTCTCGATTCCGTGGCGGGACTATGTAACAGGCCCCTTGGGACGGGACTACTCGATTTACATAATGGACGGTCGTTATTTGTGTTTACAACGACCGTAGAGCGTTATCTAATGTATACATGGCATTCCAATGGGGAAGACTAGAATAATTAAAAGACACTCTATTATTGATGAAATGCGAGATTTTATCCCGCGGGATTACATTGTCCAGAGAGGGTGCATCTACATCAGCAGAGATATATTCCCCTAGCTCTTCATCTATGAGTACTTGAGTAGGATTGGGAGAGTCCACCACAGCGTTGGACTTGGAGTCCGAGAGGACTATGCGGGCCTTTTCTGGCAGCTTGGATGGCGGCGGCTTGCCTTTAAGACGCACCTTCGGAGGTGCCTCCACTGTGCCTCCATTGATTGGCGCCTTCCTCTGTAGTTTCGCCACAAGGGGCGCCGATGTTTGAGGCAGCTTTCCCTTGAGCCGTATCTTCAGGGGAGCTTCAGGAACAGCTGGTGCCTTCCCGAGCAGCTTAATGCTCATGGGAGGCAACTTCTGAGGCGGTTTGCCTTTGAGTCGGATCTTCAAAGGTGCGTCGGGAGTGACCTTAGGCTCCATGTCCGGCTCTGCTGCCGTCTCTGCTTCGTTATCAGCATCATTGGCTTCCTCCTCGTCAGGTGATTTATACAAGTCAGAATCCGTGAAGTAGGCTTCGATCCCTTTGAAAGGATCGATGTCCGTGAACTCCGTCTGGATGACGTTGTTAGTGGATACGTACTTCATACATTGGTGGAGCGTGGATGGCACCACCATGTACTCATGCAGCCATGGGCGTCCCAACAGCAGGTTGTAGTTAACTTCGGCGTCCACGACATAACAAGTGACCTCGGTTCTGAGGTTACCGATATGGCACTTTAGTCGTATTTTGCCTAGCGGCTCACTTTTGCTGGCGTTGAAGCCACTGATAGTTGTATTGGAAGGCGCTAACCGGTACATTGGGATCCCCAATGTTGAGAGCAGCGTCTTCGGGATGATGCTGAGGGAAGACCTCGGATCGATCTGAATCTGCTTCACCTTGACTGAACCGATATACCCTGTATAATACAGCGGCCTGTTGTGTCGGTTGTGCTTGAGCAACATGTCCTGTTGGGTGGAGGTTATATTGGGGATAACCTCATCCGCACAGTGACAGTACGTGCATACAGTCGGAAGATCTTCAGGCTGCTTGACCTGACTGAGAAAGGATTCAGCATCCTTCAGAGCTTCACAGAGAGCTTCTCGGGAGTCTTTGGAAAGACGGAGGAGCTCAAACAGAGACAGGCGGGCGGGAGTACTGGCCAGTTGTGCCAGTATGTCGAAGTTGTGGGGCTTGGCTAACCCCGAAGCATTCTTCTTTCGCAGAGGCCTATCGAAGCGGGCCTCTATTTGCTTCTGTTTATTGGCTGCTGGGGGCTTAGACGGGCCCTCCTCCTGGACAGCAGGGACGGTACAAGGAGGCACCACCTCGACGGCAGCTTCGTCGAGTTGGGCGTTCTGTTGTGAACGCGTCTGTACAGGAAGTGCCTCTTCTGCTGAAGAAGAGACCATGCGGCAAGACTTGTTCTTCCTGCCTTTGGATTTGGAGGTAGGGCGTACCTCCGGTTGAGTCACCTCGGAGACGAGATCAGGGTGAACCCAGAGGATCTCTCCCCGAGATGTGGTGAGTGGGATGAGTCCACTCACGTTGTCACGAGTAGGTCGTAAGTTAACCACCTCCATTGTCGCCTTAGGGATGGGGACGACGCCATCTTGTGTTGTAGTCGGCGGCACGGTACCAAACTGGAGTGACACCACGTTAGCTGATACCGTCTTATCCTCGTAGTCGACGAAGATTACATCCGCATTGATCATGCGCTGGATATAATTCTTGAGGACATAGCAGTCCTTAGTTGGGTGTCCGAAAAACCGGTGGTAGTGACAGTACCTTGGGTTGTCCACTTTTCCAACCTCGTCGGGACGCTTCGGGTCCGGCAGCTTGATCTTGTCACCCTGCTTCAGTATCTCAAAGAGTTACAGGGTGTCCTCATTGTTGAACGAATAAACCTTCTTTGGCCTTGGTGCAAGTGGAGGCTTCTGAGTAGGTGCTGACGCACCTTTTGAGACATTGACAGTCAACGCCTGTTTCCCCTTCGTCTCTCGTCCGGGGTTGTTGGCTGCAGACCGTTTCCCCTTGTCCTCAAAGACAGGGAAACTGACTCCCAGAAGACGAGCATTGGCCGCCTTCTTTTCTGCGGCTTCTGCTTCAATGATCAAGGAGCTCCAGTCGGGAGGAGGAGTAGAGTTGAGCCAGAGTTTGACTGCAGGCAGCATGTTCATGCTGCAGGAGGAGAGAAGTGCATATTCTGGCATGCCCGGAGGCAGTCTGAAGCAGGCCTGGCGGAAGCGTTCGATGAATACTCGAACCGTTTCCTTCTCCTTCTGGCGTATCTCTATAAGGGACGCTATTGTCATGTCCTTTCTGCCGTCGTAGAAACGGTCGAGAAAAAGGCACGTCAGGTCATTGAAGGAGGATATGGAATTATCGGGGAGGCTGCAGTACCAGTCGTACGCCACTTCCTTCAGTGCCCCGACAAATATGCTGGTGAGTAGCGCGTCCTCCTTCGGAAGATGTCCCGTCTGAGACTGGAAGTATGTCAGATAGCGACGAGGAGAGTCCTTTCCGTCATATGGCGTCAGTGTTTGTGGTTTATACTTAGGAGGATAAACCACTTTGTTCCACTCGAGGGGATAAGGCTGGGGAATCCCCATCTTCTGGCGCTCCTTTTGTCTCGTCTTGGACTCAAAGCACTCGCACAAGTCCCTGATCATCTCGACCACGTCTTCCGTGGAGCTGGGAGTCGGGGAAGGAGGTACTGCTTGAAGTTGAGCATTTGAGGGCTCCGATGTCCGAGGTGCTTCTCGGCGATCCGTATCCAAGGATACCCGTTGAAGGGGTACACTTGACTCTCCATTGGCCCCTGGGTCAGGATCGGTAGAGGGTGTCTTGGCCAAATCTGACCGTATCTCAAATACTGCTTAAGTCAGTGTTTGCATGGAGGTAGAAAGGGTTTTGAGTCCTCCCTCTAATGTGTCCATGCGCTGGACGAGGTCTGGTGGCGGTACATCAGACTCGGAATCACCCCCAGCCATGTATACTGTCATGATACGGCTGGAAGTGGATGGATCGGTTGATGCTTCGCTCTCGGCTTCACTCTCTTGTAGGGGAGTTGCCTCTCCTGGAGCTTCGTCCTGGCCACCCCCGGCTATGTTCTGGAGAACATTCTCGACGGGAGCATCTGCAGGGGCCTGATTACCCTTGGTTCCATCTTGAAGGAATTCTTTGTCCCCGAGACTCAGATCCGTGGGGGCTAGACTACCCCCTGGTGTGTTTTGGGGGACACCCTCGTCTTGAAGGACAGGGGCTAGATGACCCTCTGCCATGTCCGGCAGGCTGACTTCGAGAAGATCAGCCTCAGCTGTACTTTGGAAGACAGCTTCGTCTTCGGAAAGCGGCTCGACAAGGGTCTGACTACCCCCAGTTTCCTCCAAGATCTTCTTTCTCCCCCGAGTGCCTTGAAACACTCCGGAGGATGAGACACTCGCCTTGGTTTTCCTCGGCTGGCTCTTGGACAAGGACGAGGAGTTGCCAGTCGTCTTTCGGACTGACGAGGAGTTAGAAATCACGTTGCACGAGGCAACCCTTGGCTCTTCTTTTGTTGACACCTTCTTTCCGAGGCGACGTCGGAGGGGTGTCGATGATTGCAGCCGCTAGAACACTGACTGCCTTGGTAGGACTGCCGCCTTGCAACAGCAGTTGATGGTGACCACAACACACGTGTGCCCTGTGAGGGGTGCATCGTGCTTGTCAGCCGACTCTCCTGATCGGCGCTTGTGAGTGATCACATTGTGCAGATCGTTGGAGGAGAGTGCCACCTTCACACCCCCTTCAGGCGCATGGCAAGGCCAAGCGCCGGGGTGGTCTGGTGAATGCTGTGCCCCCGATCTAACACCAAACAGGCGTTCCGATCAGTAGTGGGGGAACAACATTAGAAGTGACTTGAACGGACCTCAGACGCACAACCAGAGGAGGCGCGGGAGTTCAAGACCACTGGATTTGCCTTACTCGACTTAGTTGTGCACGCAATAGATGCGCCCAAGTGAGACAAGGACTTTGAAGGTCGGCTCATTTCTAGCTCAGAAGCACCTGAGTCGACCTTATACAGCTTACCATCAGCAGCGCGCATGATTGTGAGCGCATGCTTCTGGCTTGCTGCTGGCATAGCACGTTTGGGGCGCATGGCCCGTGCTGCCTTGGACTTCTTCGTACCAGGCCGCTGGGGCGCGTAGTACTCAGAATCTAAATTCTTCTCGCCACTACAGCGAGTAAGTCTGTCAAAGACAGAGACCTTCTGTGGCGCATCAGAGGTGATACGCGGGGCATTGGCTGCGCCCCTGCTCCATCGACGTATCTTCCTCGCCTGAGAGGGAGATGGCTGGGGAATGTGGTCAGCCGCACGTTTCCCCGAGAGATGCGCTGCACCAGTAGGTGCATCTTGGTTGCTGAGAACGTCAGCAGGAAGGGAAGGCTGGATCGGTGCATCCCCTTCGGTGGTGGTGCCCGAGGCGTCGACCTTGCGCATCCAGACTCGGCGGGTCTTCTTCGGCTTCGGCAGCCGCTTCGAAGGACTCGCACTGCCTTCAGAGATGAACTCCTCATACGCCTGTTGATTGAGGCGTACGACCAGCGTCTTGTGGGAGGAGCCCTCCTTCACATCGTCGGATTGCGACACAGCTTTCTCGGTGGAGGAAAAAGAGGTCCCCAGCAGAGTCGCCAGCTTGTTTGCCATTAAAATTCTTTTATTGCAAATTTCAATACAAACATAACAGTGTTACAATATAGGACTTAGATGTCCTAGGAGTACACTTTTGTTTATCTGGGTCTCTTATGCCGATGGAGTGAGTGGTAATGCGTTGACTCCGTTGACGATCTGACGATGGTTATCGGTTCTCTGAAGGTCTGGATTGCTCTGGGTGCTGGAGCTTGCTGAGAGGAGGGAGACGTTGAGTGTCTGTATCTGCCTCTCTGGTGGTGTGTTTGTTCATTTTTCCGTTCCTCTGTGTGTGTAGATGTGGAAGAAGGAAATGATCCCTCTATTTATATAGTCTACAGGCTGGCTGCTCATGCGCGCATATATAGGATGCACCTGGTCGTGGGGATGCCACGTGGTGATTGCTGATGGAGGCATATGAACGATGTGCCCTGATCGAGGGGTTGAATTCTTCATGCTGCTGTTGTGGGCCGGCACGTAGCAGAGGAGAAGATCTTTCTGTTGCTGAGATATTGGGTGAGTCGAGTCAAAGGACACGTATCATCGACCCATGGCTCAAAGATCTCGAATTTGATGGGGAATGATCTGGTAGTATGCGCCTAGGATTGGGCGTATGAGGAGGCTTTAGCTCGTAACCTTTGGGAGTCATGAACCATTCGGGGCGCATGGCTTTTGAGGCGCATGCGAGGCTACAGTAATGACTTAACTCCTATCTTTCGGGATCAGAGAGAAGTCTGGGGCGCATGGCTTTTGAGGCACATGCAGAGCTTTAATGGTGACTTTCCTTCTGTCTTTAGGGATCAGTAAAAAGTCTGAGGCGTATAGCTTTTAAGGCGCATACAGATTTGGGCGCATGGCTGCAGAGGCGCATGCGAGTGGTTGAGTGGCCACGTAGCAGTAGCCGTCGGAGGAAAGTAATGATGATGCTGACGTTGGTGATGCTTCGTCTTTTGAATTGTTCAGACTTCGGAAGGCGTACTGCCAACTCTGTCAGTTCAGCATTTACTGTTTGTGACATTCGATGGACAGCTGAGTGGTCGCGTCGGTTGGCGTTCCACTAGGCGTATGGGGACGCATGGGGGGCGCATCCCTGATATGATTGGTACTGAAGGGCGCGTCTGTGTGATGCGCTTGATGTTGAAGGGCACGTCTGTGTGATGCACGGTCTGGCCGGCGCATCTGCTTCGTGACACGTCTTTAATGGTGCGACTGTTACAATCTTCGAGTCTTTAAATAGCTATTTTGACTTAGTTGAATTCGAAGCGTCCGGTTCATCCATTTAATGTAAATTCATTGCACGGAATTCGGAGAGCCATCCACTTGGCGCATGGGTTTGATTTGCCCGGCCTATAAATAGTAGCATAGAGAGAGTTTGTTTCTCGTTCTCTCACGTTCTTCCGACATGAATTCGTTTACTCGGATGCATTCTGTTGATGAGATGCTCCCCAGGGTGAAGATGCGATGCAATGTCTTCATTGATGCATTTGTAGGTGACTTTTACATCCAAAAGTCGGAGTTGAGGGCTTCCGAGGTAGGCGGAAGGTGCCTGTTGCATCCAATGATAGGGATGCACGAGCCTCGTCTCCATCATATGGAAAGAGCTATAGATCGGAATGGCGGTGCTGCGGCTTTGGGGGCTCTTTCTTCCTTCAAAATGGGTGTTGCCTATTCTGGTTGTGTTGAAAGCTGCTCCTTTAGCCGCGATTTCGATCACGGTTTTCCTTCGCCTTTGGAGGCTCTTTCAAAGCCTCCCCTGGCCACAGGTCGGCTTGCGGTACTCTTCTCTTCCTCGGTTTGGGGAGCTCTTCCTCCAGCTAGAGGGTTGATTGCCACCCTCATTCTGCTCAATAAATGCTTCATTAGTCGAAGCATTTAGACGACGGTGAGCCTGGCTGGAAGAGCGGCACATAACTGGGCTACTGAAGGGATGCACATAACTGAGCTGCCGAAGGGATGCACATAACTGAGCTGCTGAAAGGATGCACATAACTGAGCTACTGAAAAGGATGCGCCCTGCTGAGGGCGTATGGTGGGATGCGTCTAACTGGGGGCGCATGGTGATTGCTGCGCCTATTTGAGGGCGCATGGTGGCTGCTAGCTGTAGACTTAGGATCTTTTCTTTTGTAGAAGTTCTCCTTTGTACAATCTTTTCTAGACATGTAATAGACTTTTATATGTAATAAAAAGTCCTCTTTCAATGTCCATATTTGTTGTTTTTGCTGTGAAGTACTTTGTCCGAGCTCTGGCGCATGTAGTGTCTGGCGCATAAGATTTCTGGTCCTAAAATTCCATGCTTCTACAGGGCCTTCATGTGATATCATGTATAATAATATAACCTGCTTAGATCCTTGTGTATTGATTGGGGAAAATGGAGGAGTGCTACTAGTCATGTGAACAAATTCCATAGTAGTGTAGATCATGTGCTAATATGTCCTGTTCACATGTGCTATCTTGTACTCTACATCACTAGCCACTATTAGTTCTCTATATACTGTAGCTATTTACATACAGTTCTCTTCTTTTACATCATGTACTTTCTTTCAGTTTCATGTATCTTACTCTACTGCATGTTTATATTTTCTAACCTGCCATGATTTGTTGAGATGTATTGTGCTCGCTCCTGTCCTGACTGGACCTGTTAAAAATATTACAGAGGACGAGAAGGAGGCCTGTGTGAATACCTTCTATGGGGCAGCCCTAGACGACACTTGTGAACTGTACTCTCAGGAGGACCCAGCTCTAGCTGATGACATTACCCCTACTGCCTAGACTAGTTTAGTTAGGCTTTATCTTACTTATATTGTCTTGAG
Source organism: Iris pallida (assembly GCA_029216955.1). Taxonomy (NCBI): domain Eukaryota; kingdom Viridiplantae; phylum Streptophyta; class Magnoliopsida; order Asparagales; family Iridaceae; genus Iris; species Iris pallida. The sequence goes on along the minus strand of JANAVB010018200.1, from coordinate 3,766,875 downwards.
ACTAGTTTAGTTAGACTTTATTTCTGTCTTTGAGATCTGGGTTGTATATATTCTTTCATATTCAGTAGTTGAGACTTGTATTTCTGGATATTTGCTGAGATGTTATCTTAGACTCTTTTGATCATCTGTATTTCCTTGAGTTCTATATCATATAGTGCTTCTTTTTCCTTAGTTGTGATTGAGTTTACATTATGCTATGTCACCCCCATTCGGGGAGTATAAACTGTTTAGAATTATATTGTTAGATGTTGTGACCTAGGACAACGTTCTACCGCCGACACTGCGGCGTAGGCTGGACGTACCCACGTCTCGTGCCCTTACTCTAGGGTGCGGGTCGTAACACATTTTTAGTGGTGGCCCATGCAGGTCTAGACTAGAAGTATAGTGGTATTCGAACCAGAGTATCACTACAGCCTGCAGTAGGATATAGGACATTAATTTTTAAGGTACTCAATCACATTAGGAAAAACTCTTTAATTGCCATCTAAATCCTTATTGTTAACTGATTCTTTTGAATTTTAACTGTCCTCCTTTGTCATATCGCTTCTTTCTCAGAAATTGATACTCTTGTTGGTCTGTCTTCAGGATGGTGGAGACGCGGTCGCAGTGTACCATTCAAGGGGATACTGTAGAGGGGACTGCTACCTCTCAGCCAGTTTAGCAGGGACAGGAGACTGCAGCTCCTGCCACCTCTGCTCGTATTGGGGCTTCAGCAGCAGCAGCAGGGGGTATGCCTCCACCGGCTCGAAGGCAGGATCCAGTCATCGCAGAGATGCCTTTCCAGCAGCTGCCGCCTACAGGATACGTAGATGTGGCACAGATGTTCTCCTACTTCCAGCAGTTTATGGACCGGCAGCAGGCCCAACAGGACAGGGGCATGGAGTTGGCCCTTACGACAGTCGCAGCTCGACCAGTGGTTCAACAGCCGAGGACACCGGGGATAGAGCAGTTCCAGAAGATGAGCCCCAGAGACTTCCTGGGGACAGAGGGGATTCTATATGCTGACGAGTGGATCGAGCATATAGAGGAGATCTTCCGCCTGGCCCGGATACCGGCAGATCTCCAGATAGAGGCAGTAGCTAGCCGGATGCGAGATCTTGCTCGCACCTGGTATCAGTCAGACCCCAGGATGGGGGTAGCTGGACAGACCTGGGAGGAGTTCAAGGGCTTCTTTAAGAAGAAGTTCTTTCCAGATTCAGCGCTTCGAGCATTGGATTCGCAGTTCGAGAGATTAGTTCAGGGGAGCCTGTCAGTGGAGGAGTACGCTAGGGAGTTCGACCGCCTCGGCAGATTCGTAGAGGGCTTGAGCGAGTCGGCGAAGGCCCAGAGGTTCCGGAAGGGTCTAGTCAAGGAAGTCAAGTCCTTGACCAAAGGCAACGGGGATGCCACTTTTGAGGAGATTTTGACGGAAACCTTATTGGCTGCGGATGATCTTGAGCTTAGGCTCAAGAGGGGGCGAGACCCAGTTGGCGACAGTAGCAGCAGAGGCTAAGCCAAGAGGCCTCACTTTCAGCACCAGCAGTCGAGGCAGCTCCAGCCGCAGCCGATACAGCAGAGGCTAGTTTACCAGCAGCAGTTTCAGCATCAGGCACCCAGGCAGCAGACAGTCAGTTGCACATTCTGCAAGAAGCCAGGGCATGGATGGCACGAGTACAGGAAGAGGCTCGGGAAGTGCCTTCTTTGCGGAGCGGCAGATCACCAGCTGAGGGATTGTGCTAGGTCTGGGGGACGAGTAGGTCAGGGAGGAGGAGCCAAGGATCCAGCAGACCAGCAGAGGGAACCAGCCCTGCCGACGCAGTAGCAAAGATTTGTTCAGCATCAGCAGCAGGCCAGGGGAGGCCAGCAGGGGCGAGCTTTTGCCATGTCGTCTGAGGATGCAAAGACGATAGGAGAGCTGATCGCAGGTTCGGTTCTTCTCGACTCCAGTCCAGCTTTTGCATTATTCGATTCCGGTGCTTCGCATAGCTTTATATCAGTATCATTTACGATTAGACACGGTATCATAGCTGAATCGTTGCCTAGGACTTACAAGATCACGACCGGGGGTGGCATTATCCTCGTGAGTGATGTTTGTAAGGGTCGGAGTGTTGTTTTGGGAGGCCGTGAGTTGGAGGTGAGCATGCTCGTAATGCCATTGCCGAACTATGATATAGTACTCGGTATGAATTGGTTGAGCAGGCACCACGCCAGTATTGATTACAGAGGGGGTAGAGTTTTCTTCAGAGTGCCGGAAGAGCCAGAGTTCGAGTACTCCAGACGTCAGACGGAGCAGAGCAGCGGGGTTTTCTGCGGAGTCTCGGTTGAGGAGCAGACAATTCCTTTGATAGCAGAGTATATGGATGTTTTTCCAGAGGAGTTACCTGGATTGCCACCAGACAGAGACATTGAGTTCTCGATAGACTTGGTTCCAGGAGCAGAACCCATCTCTCAGCATGCCTATCGGGTGAACAACAGTGAGTTGGTGGAGCTGAAGAAGCAGGTGGATGAGCTGCAGGACAAGGGCTTCATCCGTTCGAGTTCATTGCCATGGGGTGCACCAGTATTATTTGGGCCGAAGAAGGATGGGTCAGTACGGATGTGTATTGACTACAGGGCACTCAACAACCTCACGATCAAGAATAGATACCCACTGCCGCGGATCGATGATCTTTTTGACCAGTTGAGCGGAGCTCGGGTATTTTTCAAGATTGATCTGAGGTCAGGATATCACCAGGTGAAGGTAAAGGGGAAGGATATTCCCAAAACTGCTTTCAGGATGCGGTACAAGCAGTTTGAGTTTTTGGTTATGCCGTTTGGGCTAACCAATGCACCAGCATTGTTTATGAACCTAATGAACAAGGTGTTCCACCCGTACCTGGATCAGTTTTTGGTGGTGTTCATTGACGACATCTTGGTGTATTCGAAGACTGAGGAGGAGCACGAGGAGCATTTGAGGATAGTGCTGGAGACTCTCAGGAAGGAGCAGCTTTATGGAAAGCTCTCCAAGTGTGAGTTCTTCTTGGACCGGGTTGAATTTTTGGTGCATGTGGTGACTGGAGATGGGATCTCAGTTGACCCCAAGAAGATGGTAGCAGTTGAGGCATGGGCAGCGCCGACTTCAGTTGCAGAGATCCGCAGTTTCCTGGGGTTTGCAGGATATTATAGGAGATTTGTGCAGGATTTCATCCGGATTGCAGAGCCGTTGACTCGGTTGACCCGGAAGGATGCTGAGTATGTTGTGTCAGAGGAGTATCAGGCAGCTTTTGATGAGTTGAAGAAGCGGCTTATGACATCTCCGATTCTGACATTGCCTTCAGGATCAGGGGGATTCACTATTTATAGTGACGCTTCAGGGAAGGGACTGGGTTGTGTCTTACAGCAGCATGGGAAGGTGATTGCATATGCTTCCAGGTAATTACGTCCCCATAAGAAAAACTACCCTACCCACGACATGGAGCTTGCAGCAGTGATATTAGCTCTGAAGTTGTGGAAGCACTATCTGTACGAAGAGAGGGTAGAGATTTTTACAGATCACAAGAGATTAAAGTATGTGTTCACTCAGAAGGAGCTGAACATGAGGCAGCATAGATGGCTAGAGTTGATGAAGGACTTTGACATCGTACTTCAGTATCACCCAGGGAAGGCCAGCGTGGTTGCCGATGCCTTGAGTAGGTATCCGACAGCCATGTGTTTGACCATGGACCATCACTTGCTTGCTAATTTGGAGAGCCTTGGGATTGAGGTGATCGTGTCCGGAGTGCAGATGCAGATGTGGGGCATGCAGATTCAGTCAGACTTGGTGGAGAGGATCAAGTCGACGCAGTTTGAGGACGTTGCTCTGCGGTGTCTCCGAGAGCAGGTTCGAGCAGGATTGGTGGATGGCGAGTTTTCTCTTGCAGAGGATGGTGCCTTGAGGCACGGTTCCAGGTTATGTGTGCCCAGCGGAGAGATCAGGGAGCAGGTTTTGCAGGAGGCCCACAGATCTTAGTACTCTATACACCCTGGTACCAACAAGATGTACCAAGATCTGAGGGAGCATATTTGGTGGTACGGGATGAAGCGGGAGGTAGCTCGCTTCGTAGCTAGGTGCTTGGTCTATCAGCAGGTCAAGGCAGAAAGGTAGAGGCCCGGTAGATTATTGCAGCCATTGTCCATTCCCGAGTGAAAGTGGGAGCATATCACTATGGACTTCGTATCTGGATTGCCACGTACACCAGGAGGAAAAGACGCGATTTGGGTCATCGTCGACAGGTTGACCAAATCGGCCTATTTCTTGCCATTCAAGGTGGGTACGTCTACTGAGAGGCTTGTAGAGATGTATATGCGGCAGATAGTCAGGATTCATGGAGTTCCGGTCAGCATCGTCTCAGATCGGGATAGTCGCTTTACTTTCTATTTCTGGAGGAGTCCGCAGCCTAGCTTGGGCACTCAGCTCAAGTTTAGTACTGCATACCACCCCCAGACGGACGGACAGTCAAAGAGGACTATTCAGACACTCGAGGATATGCTGCGGAGTCTTGGACTTTAGAGGTTCCTGGAAGGATCATCTAAATTTGGTGGAGTTTGCTTACAATAACAGTTTTTAAGCCAACATTGAGATGTCACCTTTCAAGGCTCTGTACGGGCGTAGGTGTCATACACCCTTATCTTGGGATGATGTTGGTGAGGGAGCTTTACTGGAACCAGAGATGGTTGTTGACGCAGCCGAGAAGGTAAAGCTCATCAGGGACAGACTTCGCGTGGCGCAGGATAGACATCGACACTGGGCCGATAGCCACCGGAGGCCGTTGGAGTTTGAGGTACAGATTAGAGTAGAATTAGATTTAGGGTTTGTGTTTGTGATTTTGATCATGTTTGTTTATCATAATTAAATTGAGACCTTGCTTGTGATTAGGTTAGAGACCAGGTTTTCTTAAGGATATCTCAGACTCGTGGTACGATACGTTTTGGTGGAGGTGGGAAGCTTAGCCCGCGCTTCATCGGCCCTTTCGTTATCAGCGGAAGAGTCGACGACGTGGCTTACAGGCTAGACTTGCCACCTGTACTAGTGGAGGTCCACAACGTATTCCATGTATCACAGTTGAGACGGTACGTGGCTGATCCTAGCCATGTGCTCGATCATTCGGTGATTGAGATTGGACCTTCTCTCAGCTATCCAGAGCAGCCAGTGGAGATACTGGATCGACGAAAGAAGGTTCTGAGGAACCAGGTGATACCCTTGGTACGTGTCGCATGGAGGCATTATTCTCCATGAAAGTCTACCTGGGAGCGGAAGGATGAGATGCGCGAGCGGTACCCATATCTTTTTGGACCGTGAGGTATACTTTCTATCCTTCTCATCAGTTGCATTTCGCCTTTCAATTTCGAGGACGAAATTATTTTAAAGAGGGTAGATTTGTCACTACCACACTTCTAGTTTGAGGGTATTTTTGTCATTTTTAAGGTTATTTGAATTTATTATAATTTATTTGAATTTATGAGAATTTTTATGATTTATTTTAGAATTATTTGAATGTTGGTTGACTAGGTTGACTTTGACTAGCATTGACTTGGTGGACTAACCTAGAAGCTAACCCTAGTTGTGTTTGGACTTGGTTAGGTCATGTAACCCTAGTTAGACTAGAGTTAACCCATGGTTAGTCATTAGACTCAAGTTAACCATAGAATATATAAGTCATAAGTCATGACTTATGGTTTTGAACCATTGATTTTAACTAAGCCCAATGCCCATTAGCTATTGCCAAACCCTAACCCAACCTAGCATGGCCGGCCAGCCCACCTAGGGATTTCCCCCTATAAATACTCTCCTCCATTTAGGGCTAGCCTCTTTTAGGAAAGAACAAGTTTAAGAAAAGGTATTTTCCCAACTTCTTTAATTCATAGAAATTCCATTTTAATTCCTTTTTCTTTCAAACAAATTGCAATAGGTTCTAATTTAGGTATTCTTGCTGTTCATGGTGTTAAATCTCAGTTTGTGGACAATTTGGAGCTATTTGCTAGCAAGGAGAACCCCTCATATTGAAGCTTTTCTTCTATTTGGACACCAATAGGTAAAACTATCTAAACACCATTATAATTCTAGTTTCTTTGCATATTTGGAAAGCCTTAGGTCTACCCTAACTGTAGGTAACGCTAAACCTAGGTTTCGTGTCCATTTCGTGTCCTAAATGGACACGTATCAGTCCCTACTTGTATGTGTTTGATGAAATACCCCAAAGGACAATTCGATTTGATTTTTGGATTGTTTTTGAATAGAAATTTAGATCTAGGTCTTGTTTGTGGGATTCTACTTGACTGAGCATGTTTTTGTGTGTCGGACACGTAATAAGACACGAAACCCACGTGTTCTGCACTGTACAGCTTCCCTGCTACTCGGGGGCTGTATCGGACACAATACACAACCACTGGACACGAAACTTGACACACACCTTAGGGTATTGTCTGACACGCCATGTATCAAGTTTCAGATGACCACGTGGCGTGTCGAGGGAGAAATCAACATCGCACTGATTGTGCACTGACTGTTCAGTCGTTTAATCGCGTTCTGATACGCGTGTTTGGACACGCCTATGCGACTCGACATGGCGATGCAGGGTGCCACGTAGGTAGCCCTAAGTGTGGCGAACCTACGTACACGATCTCGTGGTCAGGTTTAGCCTGTGTCGGGTGCACGACACGCGTGCACACACGCACGAGGCTGCACTGCTGTGCAGTGTCTAGTTTGCGTTGATTCTAGGTTTATTTGATTTGGACACGTCGTGTCACATTGTGGTGGACACGAGACACCTTCTGAGACATGTGCACACCCTATATTTTGTTTACCAACTAATGATTAGCATGATTAACATGTTTTCGATTGGTATTTTTGTATTTACCCAATTTCTGATACAAGTTATTTATCCTGTATTTTCCAGTTTTAATAATTGAACTTTAGCAGTTAATTTAACCTGTTTAATTCATGTTAATTACTTGTTTAAGAGTCTAATATGATGTACTTACATGTTTTCTACTTGTGTGTCAATTTTGGGTTGATTTGGTGTATGTTTGGACTGATTTTTGGTGGATTAATTACGGGACTGAAAACTGTATGTTGTGATGATAAATTGGTTCCTTTCCTTTCCCTTCTCTTTCCAGAACTGAACTGCAGTATACTCACACACCTATCTCACACATACACATGTTTATGTTTCCTGTCAAGACTTGTTAAACCTGAACACTAATACACATTGCCTTCTATCATACACACACACACTGTTTTCTGTTTTCCCCTTCACTGTACAGTCACACACACACACTCTACCACACATATTTCCTGTCACTTACACATATGTAAAGCATATATATATATTCCCTTCACTGATGGCTAATGTTTTCCCTCACACACTCACATGCCTGTGTAGGCATAACATTGTCACTAACTCACACACATGTACTTTTGACACTCCATTTCCTGTCACTGCTACACTCTAACACACACACACACATTGCCTTCCCTCTCTCTATATACACATGAATGTATATATATTATATATGTATATCTATATATGTGATATATATATGTATCTAGTATAGATACTTGTGAATAGTATGTATAATGTATACATGTATAATATATGTATGTGTATGTATAGGCCTATTGAGTATGTGAATGTATGCTAATATATATGTGGATATATATATATATATATATATATATATATATATATATATATATATATATATGCTAAGTAATGTGTGCCTGTAAGTATGTGTAATGACTTGGGCAGTTTGTATAGGTTGTATGGACTTGATAGACTAGTATAGGCTAGTTTAGCCTTGATTAGACTAATATAGACTGGTTTGGCCTAATTTAGACTAGTAGACCTAGTTTGACCATAGTTGACCTAGTTTGACTTCTAGGGTTGACCAGAGTTGACCAAGAATTGTGTCACGACCCGCACCCACTGTGAGGGTACGAATACGTAACGACGCCCAGCCTACGCCGTAGTGTCGGCGGTAGAGCGCTGTCATAGGTTACTATCTAACCAGCAACTCACGCAATTATAATGTACTCATCATGATCAACTCCGAACGGAGGACAAGTATAAGATATTGAACTCAATCACAGTCTAAGCACGATAAGATAAACACAGAGGAATTAAACTAAGAATAGAAGAACAACTACTAAAATAATAACAACTCTCTCAACAAGTCTCAAATACTACACAAGTCTCAAAACTTCTATAACAAGTTCAACATGAAAACAGATACTAGTCTACTAAACTAAATCCCGATCACTCCTGAGAGTCAGGGCCAAAGGTAGTCATCCCGTCTCTGGGTCCATAATATGTAGGGCATGTGTCCTCAGGACAATCATCTGTAAAATTTCAACAGGTCCAGTCAGGACAGGAACGAGTACAACTCATCAAGAAATCCCAATTAAATGACAGAGAACTATAAAGCAGTTATAAACAGTTTTATTGATAAATATGGCAGTTTGTATACAGGTGATGGTATAGAGAAACAGTTAAGATGCAAGGAAAGTAAGGTAAGTAAAAACAAGAGAAGAAACATAGCAATAAGGACTGTAAATAGAAACTAGCTGAACTAGAGCAACATGATATAAGTCCAGAATGTAATGTAAATAAGTGCCCTAAGTAAATCCAGACAACATGAATCTGATACCAGGTGATTCCAGTACAAGATGAGTCCGGTATGAGGTGAGTCCAGTTGGTGATCAAAGGTTCCAGGGTGAGTCCAGCCTATACTTTAACAGTGTGTTTTAAAATATCGAGATCGACATGTGAACGGCTGTAGGTAATACGGCACATCACACACCTGGCCGGGTGTGAGATAGCTATCATTCCAGTATAATTCCAAGGGAGTGGTTCCAGTATTTGGGTATGTTCACATGCCTATTCCAATATTTCCCCGCCCAGCAAGTATAAGTGAATCCAGAAAATGACACGAGAAATCGGGATGAGTTCAGCCAAACATAATGATACCAGCAAAAGATTCCAGGGTGATTCCAGTAGTGGTTCCAGTAGTGGTTCCAGTATTTGATGCCAGTAGTGATTCCAGAAATAGAGGCCAGACTAATGGTATGTGTGTCGCATACATGAATCCAGAAATATCCATACGTGTTGTAAGAATCACATAAAACTATCTAGAACTGAAGTACAGTAATTGACAAGTAATGAAAGAACTATCAGAGAATGTACTCGCCTGCTACTCTGAAAAGAGTAGTATAATATCAGATGCCTGCACCGGAGTCACAATATCCTAAACAGAGTAATATGGGTTATAATATGTTTAAAAATGAGACAAATAATGTTTATGATACAATCTACATAATTTCTAGGTCAATCTGGGTCAAAGTCAACTCTAAGTCAAACCTGGTCAACTGTCTAGATCAAACTAGGTCCAAGTCAAACTTGGTCAACTCTGGGTCAACCCAGTCAACTACACTAGTCAAACTAGGTCAATCCTAGTCTAGTCAAATCTCACTAGGCCTATCCCAAGTCTATACTAGCAATCCAGCACAATTACAAGCCAAACCAGGCTATACCAGCCAACCACACACCTTAACTGGGCATCCATGCCATAAACACAGGTTAGGAGCCATAGGCTACAGGCTAAGTACACATATAGTCCATTCCACATATTTCACATACTCTCACATATATCATATATCAACTACATCTAATTTAATTTAAATAGCACACATATACCCATAGCTACATGATAATATAACTCACATATATAGATATATATGTATATATATATATATATGTAAATATATGCATGGGTTAATAGGGAGAGGAATACATGTGTGTGTAGTGTTAGCATAGTGGCATGTGTGTGTGATATGGTGTTAAAGTGGCAGTGTGGTACAAAGAAGTTTGTGAACAGTGATGTGTTGATGAGTGTGTGTGTGTGTAGAAAATTTAAGGTAGTGTGTATATGAGGGTGGAGTGAACCTAGAGTGTATGTGATAGTTAGTGTCACATAGATAATGGCAATGAAGTTGTGTATAGTGAAGGGTGTAGGGAATTCAGTGTGATTGGAACATTGGATGTGAAACAATGTGTGTTATGTGAGTGATATGAGGACTGCAAAATATACATGAACATTCCCAAATTCTCAGGAAAACTGAGATCAATTCTCAGGAATGTGGCCATGGAATGAAGGCAATATGAAATCAAAATTAAATGACAGTTGTATGTGTTTAGAATGTCTCAGTTCAGTTTCATCAAAACAGTGTGTGTGTTCAGGGAGAATGATTCTCAGGAATCAATGTGTACACACTAGTGTTCTCAGGATTGTGTGTGTTTGCTCAAAATCAGTTTAAGGAAAAAATGAGGGAACCAATTTAGGATTTCAAGGATTTCATGCATCTCATTAAACATGAATTTGAAGAAACAAGGAATCAGTTAACTTAAGTCCCAACACCCATTACAACAGTCATTCCACCTAAACTAACATGGGTGATGGATTAATATTGCCATTTCACATCAATCAGTTTAAATGAACACATAATACATTTCAGGAATTGTGATGTGCAACAGTGCAACATGGCAATGACAGTGAAGTTTATATCAATTAAGCACAAAAACCTATTTCCTACTCAAACCTAAACCCCCATTCTCCTCACATATTCAGTACAACATGGGAATGATTTATCACAACAAACTGAATCAATTTTCAATGAGGAAAACACAGGAAAAACTGGTATCAGTCATTCCCTCTACCCATTCCCATATTCAAAATCCAATCCTAAGTGCCAAAACCAATTCTAACTTGGGAAAACCACTTATGGTGCACTGTTCTCAGGAAGAACAGTTCACAGCCCATCAAAAGTTCAGATTCCAATTCACTATTGCAAACCCAATCTAATCATAAAAATCCGATTTAACAGTAACTAATACATAACATATATGAATAATAAGTTGACATTAAATCAGGAAAATAGGTATGAACTCATTTATATATCGAAATAAAAAAATAGTGCATGACAGTTCACATGGATTAATTCTCAGGTTTACAGGTTCAGTTAACAGTGCATAATATTTCAGTTCAAACAATCATCTAGAATCCATCAATTGATAACAAAACCTAATCTAATCTTGCAAATCCTAACTAGTATTTACTAATACACATGTCAAAGGATTAAACAGGTCAATTAAAAACTAACATTTTAGTTAAAAAGGAAGAAAGGTTCAGGAATTTTCATAACAGAACCTAAGTATCAGTCTCAATAGGAAATTCCAAATTCGAAATCAAAAAAATAAGTTAAATATACAATTTAATGGTTGGTAAACAATCTCCCACACGTGCACGTGTCCCCAGGAATCCCTTTGTGTCACCCTAGTGCCGGACACGGCGTGTCCACGTCTAGAATTACACACAGACACTACACAGCACGCAACATCGTGCACGTGTGCATGTCACTCTAGGACACGACACAGGGCACGACACGACTCGTGATCGTGCCCACGTGTTCACCACGTGTAGGGCACACGTGTATGCCCCTGCACCGTATCCCCGTGTCTGAAATAAAAGTGCGTGTCAGTGGCCAAAACCCACGCGTGCACAGCGCGCGCGCGCGGCCAGTGCGGCCAGTGCGAGGAGGATTTCTCCTCGCACACGCAACCACGCGCTCCCATATTTTGGGAGGATGGTGGCAGATGATGCCCCAAGCCCCTCGCCAAAAATGGCGTGTCCACGTGTCCTGTGTCGGCAGTTATTGACCCCGAGATGCAGGACACAGCATGTATTTCAGTCCCCGCATGTTCGTGTCCCCGTGTGGACACGACACGACCCCAAAATCAAGAATGAATAACAAAAATAATTAAGCAAACCCTAGAGCTAAGATTCTATTCAAATACATTTCAGAAATTAGAACAAAATATTGGTTGAGGCATTACATCAAACACATCAAACATGACACTGATACGTGTCCTGTTAGGACACGAAATGGACACAACTTTTGGGGATTCCTATTCCTAGAGTTAGGTTAGGGCTAGGGCATCATAGAAATGCAATTAAACAGGAATTTCATGGGTTAGAATAGATTATACCTATTGATGTGCAAAGCTCACAAAAGCCTCAAATGGAATGGTTCTCCAAGCCTCAAAAACTCCCACAAATTGATCCTACTCTGAAATATTCTTACACAAACAGAAAGAACAGAAGAATTAGGTCCTAATGCAATTGATTTGAAGGAAAAAGGAGTTGAAATGGATATCCTATGATTTTAGAAAGATGGAGACTTACCTCTTCCAAAACTTGCACAAATCCTAATGGAGGCTAGCCCTAAATTCTAGGAGGGGATTAAATAGGGGAAAGGATAAATAGTGGCTGCCATGGGCTGATTAGGGTTAGGTTTGGTTCATGGTGTAGGCCTATGGGCTATAAGTCAAGTCATTAATCATGACTTATGAAGTCATAAGCCATATTAGTCAAATCAACTCCAAATCTTTCCAAACAAGTTCAAATGACTTAAACTTCACTAAATTAGGTCAAACCAAGTTTACTTAACCTAACCAAGGGGTCTTAACCTAGGTTAGTCACTAGGTTAGTCTTCTAGTCAACACTAGTCAAAGTCAACTATAGGCCCAAAATCAATTCTACTAAAAATCACTAAAAATAACTAAAAATCATAATATGAATTAAATATCCTTAAATAATAATTATAATTACAAACTTTCAAAAATACCCTCATCTGAAAAACTGGGTGTTACAATCCTACCCCCCTTAGAAAAATTTTGTCCTCGAAATTAAAATGATCGCACCCTTCTAGGTCAAACCCAAACAATCAAGGTCAAGAGATAATCATGCAAACAAAATCTTACTGGTCGTGATTCCACAGTCTCGTACAGGATAGCTACACTATCTAGCAATCACAAACAATATCCTGGCAGGTACTAAGGGAATCACACAGGAAAGTGGGGAGGAAGAATGCGAAGGATAAACCTGCTAACCCATCACCTGCAGCGTCGGTCTCCTCGACCGCCATCGCAAAAGCTCTACCCCTCTGGTGCTGAGCTACAGGTGGCCTAGCTCCCTCATAAGAAGGTGCAGCGGGACAATCTATCATCTTGTGAGCACCAGACCCACAAAATAGGCAAACCTTCAGCCTCCTCCTACAAGACTCCCAAACATGCCCTGCCTTCCTGCAGTAGGCACAAGTCGGCACCTCGCGGTCCTGTCCTCTAGGCTGATGCTGTGCCAGCTGCACTCTCACTGGTGCCTGTGCCTGCTGTATCTGCACGTGAGGCCTCTTGGCCTGACCTCCGCTACTGCTACCACCCTGGGAGTCCCGACCCCTCTTCAACTTCAACCCCAGGTCGTCCTCCGCTGCCATAGCCCCAGAAAATATCTCCGCGTAGGTAGCGTTCAGGTCGCTCTTAGTCAGTGACCGAACCTCCCTAATCAAGCCTCGGCGAAACTTCCTCGCCTTCGTCTTCTCGGTCAAGTCATCTATGAACCGGGCCAATCTACAAAACTCCCCAGCGTACTCAGCTACTGACTGGTTCCCCTGAACCAGGCTCTCAAACTGTGCCTCTATACCTCCCAAGGCCACATCAGGAAAGAACTGCTCCTTGAAAAGCTCCTTGAACTGGGCCCAAGTCTGGCCCTCAACTCCCATCCTGGGATCTGTCTGGTACCACGCACGGGCTAAGTCCTGCATCTGACTGCCCGCCGCCTGGATATGGAGTCGAGCTGGTATCTCCGCCAGTCAGAATATCTCTTCGATGTGCTCGATCCAATCGTTTGTAAAATGGATGCCCTCAGTGCCCAGGAACTCTCTAGGATACATCTTCTGAAAGTCCTGGATGTCCTTCTCCTTTCGGTAAGGCTGCTGCTGCTCCCCCCGAACTGTCACCATCACTACTGTAGTACGAACCAGCTAGTAGGCCTCGTCAATCCCCTGACGATAATCGGCAGTCTGCCGCTGCTGCTGTTGGTGAGACGCCAGAATCCTCTCCATGAAAGAAAATAGATGAGCAGCATCTACCATCCCCGCAGGTAGAGGCTGCTGCGGTGGAAGGATCTCGGGAAGCACCGGACTCTGCCTCCCAGATGGTGGAGGTGCTCCTCCGAAAGCTGCTGAGACACCCACCCTAGCTGGCATGACAGGAGCTGCGGTACCGGGAGCTGGCTGCTGAAGGCGAGAGGTGGCAGACACCTCTACAGCGGCTACTGTACCAGAGCGATGTGATTGTGTCTCCACCATCCTGAAGACAGATCGAAAAGGAAGTCAATACTGAGCAGGAATCGATAAAATCAAAGGAGGACAGTTTATTGCAAAGAAGACAAGTCAGTAAGATATGTAGGTGGCACGAATTGAAGCAAAATTTTTTCCTAACTGTGATTGAGTACCTCTCCGTTAAAGACTATCTCTCAATCCTATCGCAGGCTCGCAGTAGTACAACTAAGTCGTCGTACTACTACGATATCGCACTAATGCGACTCTCGACCTGCATGGGCCACCACTAAAAACGTGTCACGACCCGCACCCACTGTGAGGGTACGAATACGTAACGACGCCCAGCCTACGCCGCAGTGTCGGCGGTAGAGCGCTGTCCTAGGTTACTATCTAACTAGCAACTCACGCAATTATAATGTACTCATCATGATCAACTCCGAACGGAGGAAAAGCATAAGATATTGAACTCAATCACAGTCTAAGCACGATAAGAAAAACACAGAGGAATTAAACTAAGAATAGAAGAACAACTACTAAAATAATAACAACTCTCTCAACAAATCTCAAATACTACATAAGTCTCAAAACTTCTATAACAAGTTCAACATGAAAACAGATACTAGTCCACTAAACTAAATCCCGATCACTCCTGAGAGTCGGGGCCAAAGGTAGTCATCCCGTCTCCGGGTCCATAATATGTAGGGCATGTGTCATCAGGGCAATCATCTGTAAAATTTAAACAGGTCCAGTCAGGACAGGAACGAGTACAATTCATCAAGAAATCCCAATTAAATGACAGAGAACTATAAAGCAGTTATAAACAGTTTTATTGATGAATATGGCAGTTTGTATACAGGTGATGGTATAGAGAAACAGTTAAGATGCAAAGAAAGTAAGGTAAGTAAAAACAAGAGAAGAAATATAGCAATAAGGACTGTAAATAGAAACTAGCTGAACTAGAGCAACATGATATAAGTCCAGAATGTAATGTGAACAAGTGCAAAACCTAAGTAAATCCAGACAACATGAATCTGATACCAGGTGATTCCAGTACAAGATGAGTCCGGTATGAGGTGAGTCCAGTTGGTGATCAAAGGTTCCAGGGTGAGTCCAGCCGATACTCTAACAGTGCGTTTTAAAATATCGGGATCGACATGTGAATGACTTTAGGTAATACGGCACATCACATACCTAGCCAGGTGTGAGATGGCTATCATTCCAGTATAATTCCAAGGGAGTGGTTCCAGTATTTGGGTATGTTCACATACCTATTCTAATATTTCCCCGCCCAGCAAGTACAAGTGAATCCAGAAAACGATACGAGAAATCGGGATGAGTCCAGCCAAACATAATGATACCAGCAAAAGATTCCAGGGTGATTCCAGTAGTGGTTCCAGTAGTGGTTCCAGTAGTGGTTCCAGTATTTGATACCAGTAGTGATTCCAGAAATAGAGGCCAGACTAATGGTATGTGTGTCGCATACATGAATCCAGAAATATCCATACGTATTGTAAAAATCACATAAAACTATCTAGAACTGAAGTACAATAATTGACAAGTAAATAAAAAAACTATCAGAGAACGTACTCGCCTGCTACTCTGAAAAGAGTAGTATAATATCAAATGCCTGCACCGGAGTCACAATATCCTAAACAGAGTAATATGGGTTATAATATGTTTAAAAATGAGACAGATGATGTTTATGATGCAATCTACATGATTTCTAGGTCAATCTGGGTCAAAGTCAACTCTAAGTCAAACCTGGTCAACTGTCTAGGTCAAACTAGGTCCAAGTCAAACTTGGTCAACTCTGGGTCAACCCAGTCAACTACACTAGTCAAACTAGGTCAATCCTAGTCTAGTCAAATCTCACTAGGCCTATCCCAAGTCTATACTAGCAATCCAGCACAATTACAAGCCAAACCAGGCTACATCAGCCAACCACACACCTTAACTGGTCCTCCATGCCATAAACACAGGTTAGGAGCCATAGGCTATAGGCTAAGTCCATTCCACATATTTTACATACTCTCACATATATCATATATCAACTACATCTAATTTAATTTAAATAGCACACATATACCCATAGCTACATGATAATATAACTCACACACACACACACACACACACACACACACACACACATATATATATATATATATATATATATATATATGCATGGGTTAATAGGGAGAGGAATACATGTGTGTAGTGTTAGCATAGTGGCATGTGTGTGTGATATGGTGTTAAAGTGGCAGTGTGGTACAAAGAAGTTTGTGAACAGTGATGTGTTGATAAGTGTGTGTGTGTGTGTGTAGAAAATTTAAGGTAGTGTGTATATGAGGGTGGAGTGAACCTAGAATGTATGTGATAGTTAGTGTCACATAGGTAATGGCAATGAAGTTGTGTGTAGTGAAGGGTGTAGGGAATTCAGTGTGATTGGAACATTGGGTGTGAAACAATGTGTGTTATGTGAGTGATATGAGGACTGCAAAACATACATGAACATTCCCAAATTCTCAGGAAAACTGAGATCAATTCTCAGGAATGTGGCCATGGAATGAAGGCAATATGAAATCAAAATTAAATGACAGTTGTATGTGTTTAGAATGTCTCAGTTCAGTTTCATTAAAACAGTGTGTGTTTTCAGGGAGAATGATTCTCAGGAATCAATGTGTACACACTAGTGTTCTCAGGATTGTGTGTGTTTGCTCAAAATCAGTTTAAGGAAAAAATGTGGGAACCAATTTAGGATATCAAGGATTTCATGCATCTCATTAAACAGGAATTTGAAGAAACAAGGAATCAGTTAACTTAAGTCCCAACACCCATTACAATAGTCATTCCACCTAAACTAACATGGGTGATGGATTAATATGGCTATTTCACATCAAACAGTTTAAATGAACACAGAATACATTTCAGGAATTGTGATGTGCAACAGTGCAACATGGCAATGACAGTGAAGTTTATATCAATTAAGCACAAAAACCTATTTCCTACTCAAACCTAAACCCCCATTCTCCTCACATATTCAGTGCAACATGGGAATGATTTATCACAACAAACTGCATCAATTTTCAGTGAGGAAAACACAGGGAAAACTGGTATTAGTCATTCCCTCTACCCATTCCCATATTCAAAATCCAATCCTAAGTGCCAAAACCAATTCTAACTTGGGAAAACCACTTAGGAGGAACTAACACATATGTATGAAACAAAATGTGACAAATAAACATCAAATTTTCAGTTCGTGTGTGTGTGTGATCTCAATGGTGCACTGTTCTCAGAAAGAATAGTTTACAGCCCATCAAAAGTTCAGATTCCAATTCACTATTGCAAACCCAATCTAATCATGAAAATTTGATTTAGCAGTAACTAATACATAACATATATGAATAATAAGTTGACATTAAATCAGGAAAATAGGTATGAACTCATTTATATATCGAAATAAAAAAAATAGTGCATGACAGTTCACATGGATTAATTCTCAGGTTTACAGGTTCAGTTAACAGTGCATAACATTTCAGTTCAAACAATCATCTAGAATCCATCAATTGATAACAAAACCTAATCTAATCTTGCAAATCCTAACTAGTTTTTACTAATACACATGTCAATGGATTAAACAGGTCAATTAAAAACTAACATTTCAGTTAAAAAGGAAGAAAGGTTCAGGAATTTTCATAACAGAACCTAAGTATCAGTCCCAATAGAAAATTCCAAATTTGAAATCAAAAAATAATTTAAATATACAATTTAATGGTTGGTAAACAATCCCCCACACGTGCACGTGTCCCCAGGAATCCCTTCGTGTCACCCTAGAGCCGGACACGGCGTGTCCACGTCTAGAATTACACACAGACACTACACAGCATGCAGCGTCGTGTACGCGTGCGTGTCACTCTAGGGCACGACACAGGGCACGACATGACTCGTGATCGTGCCCACGTGTAGGGCTACACGTGTATGCCCCTGCACCGTGTCCCCGTGTCTGAAATAAAAGTGCGTGTCAGTGGCCAAAACCCACGCGTGCACAGCGCGCGCGCGCGGCCAGTGCGGCCAGTGCGAGTAGGATTTCTCCTCGCACAAGCAACCACGCGCTCCCATCTTTTGGGAAGATGGTGGCAGATGATGCCCCAAGCCCCTTGCCAAAAATGGCGTATCCACGTGTCCTGTGTCGAGAGTTATTGACCCCGAGATGCAGGACACAGCATGTGTTTCAGTCCCCGCGTGTTCGTGTCCCCGTGTGGACACGACACGACACCAAAATCAAGAATTAATGACAAAAATAATTAAGCAAACCCTAGAGCTAAGATTCTATTCAAATATATTTCAGAAATTAGAACAAAATATTGGTTGAGGCATTACATCAAACACATCAAACATGACACTGATACGTGTCCTGTTAGGACACGAAATGGACACAACTTTTAGGGATTCCTATTCCTAGAGTTAGGTTAGGGCTAGGGCATCCTAGAAATACAATTAAATAGGAATTTCATGGGTTAGAATAGATTATACCTATTGATGTGTAAAGCTCACAAAAGCCTCAAATGGAATGGTTCTCCAAGCCTCAAAAACTCCCACAAATTGATCCTACTCTGAAATATTCTTACACAAACAGAAAGAACAGAAGAATTAGGTCCTAATGCAATTTATTTGAAGGAAAAAGGAGTTGAAATAGATTTCCTATGATTTTAGAAAGATGGAGACTCACATCTTCCAAAACTTGCACAAATCCCAATGGAGGCTAGCCCTAAATTCTAGGAGGGGATTAAATAGCGGAAAGGATCAATAGTGGCTGCCATGGGCTGATTAGGGTTAGGTTTGGTTCATGGTGTGGGCCTATGGGCTATAAGTCAAGTCATTAATCATGACTTATGAAGTCATAAGCCATATTAGTCAAATCAACTCCAAATCTTTCCAAACAAGTTCCAATGACTTAAACTTCACTAAATTAGGTCAAACCGAGTTTACTTAACCTAACCAAGGGGTCTTAACCTAGGTTAGTCACTAGGTTAGTCTTCTAGTCAACACTAGTCAAAGTCAACTATAGGCCCAAAATCAATTCTACTAAAAATCACTAAAAATCACTAAAAATCATAATATGAAATAAATATCCTTAAATAATAATTATAATTACAAAATTTTAAAAATACCCTCATCTGGAAAACTGGGTGTTACAAGTTGACTTTGGCCTAGATTGACCTAGATTCATATATAATGCATTGAATTGCATCTTGTTATTATTTAGACTTGTTGTGACTTGTGCTGTTCTGATTAGGAGCCAGATACCCCTCCTCGGACAGTACATTTCATCCGGACACTCATATACCAGGCGAGTACATTCTCTGATCATTTCATAACCTGTTAGAATTGCATTCCTGCTTTAGATTACTTTACTTGATGTTGTCACGACATTATCACGGATTAGTACTATATGGATCTCTTCATGCGATGTTATCCCCCTCGGGAGCATCGGGTACATTGTGTCATGTGCATTTCACTTTCATCATGTACTCCTGTGCTTTCACCATACATGTACACTCTTGTGAATCATGTACTCTCATGTTCACGGAGCCCTCATGTATACTATCATGTGCACCCTTTCATGGGCCTTCATGTGATATCATGTATAATAACATAACCTGCTTAGATCCTTGTATATTAATTAGGGAAAACGGGGGAGTGCTACTAGTCATGTGAACAAATTCCATAGTAGTCTAGATCATGTAAAACTCTTTAGTGTAGATCATGTGCTAATCTGTCCTGTTTACATGTGCTATCCTGTACTCTACATCACTAGCCACTATTAGTTCTCTATATACAGTAGCTATTTACATACAGTTCTCTTTTTTTACATCATGTACTTCCTTTCAGTTTCATGTATCTTACTCTACTGCATGTTTATATTTTTTAACCTGCCATGATCTGTTGAGATGTATTGTGCTCGCTCCTGTCCTGACTGGACCTGTTGAAAATATTACAGAGGACGAGGAGGAGGCCTGTATGGATACCTTCTATGGGGCAGTCTTAGACGACACTTGTGAGCTGTACTCTCAGGAGGACCCAGCTCTAGCTGATGACATTACCCCTACTGCCTAGACTAGTTTGGTTAGGCTTTATCTTACTTATGTTGTCTCGAGACTTGTTTAGTTAGACTTTATTTCTGTCTTTGAGATCTAGGTTGTATATATTCTTTCATATTCAGTAGTTGAGACTTGTATTTTTGGATATTTGCTGAGATGTTATCTTAGACTCTTTTGATCATCTGTATTTTCTTGAGTTCTATATCATATCGTGCTTCTTCTTCCTTAGTTGTGATTGAGTTTACATTCTGCTATGTCACCCCCATTCGGGAAGTATAAACTGTTTAGAATTATATTGTTAGATGTTGTGACCTAGGACAGCGTTCTACCACCGACACTGCGACATAGGCTGGACGTACCTACGTCTCGTGCCCTTACTCTAGGGTACGGGTCGTGACAAATTGATTGGAAGAGAGAAGTCTCTTCTTTCATTTCATTCACTCATCCCTAAATAATAATTATCATTAATCATGTTATTTAACCACAAAACAAATAAAAAGGGGTCGACTGCTATTCACTCTCATTCTTTTTTTTATTCTTTTTCCAAATTGATCAAAACCCCAAATCCACCTAATTCGAAAGAGGGAAAAAGAAAGGCGGAAGGGAGTCCTACAACAGGTGACTACGGCAGAGGAGCACCGGCACAGAGGTGGCGGACTGGGCGGCAGCCACGCGTGAGGCCGGGCGCACAGTGGGTTGGGGTTCCCGACGGATGGGCCTGGTAGGGCGGCGCTGTCACAACCCGTATCCGGTATGGGGGCACGAGTGCGTAACAGTGCCCAGCCTACACTGCCGAAATGGCGGTAGAACGCTGTCCTAGGTCGCTAACTAACAAAATCACACAAACAAATAATGTACCTGTCATACATCTCAACTCCGAATGGACGACAAGTATAAAGATATGGTAATACTCAATCATAGTCTAAAGCACGATAAGATATCACAGAAGTCTAACTAACTATAAAGACTAAACATCAACAACAACTACTAAATAATATTCAAATCAAATCTCAAATACAATATCAAAATCTCCATTTATTACAAGTCAAGTTCAAATAGAGAATCTAAAATAAGTTAACTAAAACTAGGTCTCTCGGTCATTCCTGAGAATCTGGACCCAAGGTAGCTATCCCATCCCCGGATCGGTAGTGGATAGGACACGTATTTTTTGAGCAATCATCTAAAAAATATATCCAGTCAGGATAGAATGAGCACATCTCCTCTAGCAGTTCCAAATAAATGACAAAGACTATAAAGCAGTTATAGACAGTTATACTTGATGAACATGGAAATTTTGAGAAAGGAATTGAAATAGAGCAACAGTTTGAACAAGGAAAGCAAATACAGTGAAACAGAAGAGCATGGCAATGAAGACTGCAAATAGAGATAGCTAAACTAGAATAATATAAAGTGAGTCCAATCAGTATAACATGATATAATGTGAATCTAGTACAAGACACTAATCCAGTGTGTTTTGAAATACCACTTTCAACATGTAAACTGCTAGTGGGTAAATATGGCACATCGCACGCTTGGTAAGCGTACGACGGCTATCTGTCACGATTAGACGAGTAGTGAATATAGTGCATCGCATGCTTGGCCTAGCGGCGACAGCTACCTTTCTTGTAAGGGTGGTTCTTGTTAAATATAGCATGTCACACGCTTGGCCTAGCGGCGACAGCTATCTTGCTTGTAAGGGTGGTTCTTATTGAATATGGCACGTCGCACGCTTGGCCTAGCGATGGTGGCTATCTTGTTTGTAGTGGTGGTTCTTGTATGATTGGAAATGTTTACATGTTTACTCGAGTATTTCTCCGCCCTGATAAGTACATGTGAATCCATATCCCGACACATAAATAGAGTATGAGTCTAGCCAGAAGTAAATGGTGCTTATAGGTGTTTCGAGTAGGTGTTTCTAATGAGTAGTTCTAGTGGTAGGGCTAGACGAGTTAAATACATGTGTCATAAATGAATGAATCCAGAATACCAACTCGTATTGTGACAGAGAATCAAAATAGAACTATACTAGAAGTTGAATCATAATAATCATCAAGTAAATAAAAACTATCAGAAAATGTACTCGCCTATCGTCCAAATCAGTGAATGAGGATCGATGCCCAAAGTGGTGTCACACAAACCTATATATATGAGATAGACATAATTATTTGGTGTTCTAGAGTATACAATGTATTTAGATGCACTAATATATGTTTCTAGGCCCATTATAGGTCAATACAAGTCAACTGAGTCAATGCTAGTCTATCTAGGTCAATCATAGTCAGTTGTCAACTTTGGTCAAAACTAGTTGGTCTAGTCTAATCTAGGGCTTTTGGTTAAGTATCATATATATTACTATACCTATATTAATATCCATATAATATATATATATATATATATATATATATATATATATATATATATATATATATATAAGTGAATATCCTAATAGGTTATATTGTTGTGTGATACTCTTCTAGGCACACACACATGGGCCATACCTAGGAACAGCCTCCTTATTTCTAACTGATTTCCCTAAATTGGTCTTATATCCTATAGGCATACCAGATATCTTATATATAAACTTCAATACACACAATGTATATTCCCTTTACATACCTATATGACCCAAGCATTTATGGCCTCACTTATATCTATATATTTATCTACTTAGATCCCCATTTGCAGGGCACATTTAGACTAACATCAAAAAGGTAACTGACATGTAAATAGACAGAACTTTAAGGCTAACAAGGGACTGAACTAGAGGAAATGAGGGATTGGACCTAATCTAGGATGCAGGAAATATATTAACTACTTGATATTCAAACTAATCCGATATGCAAGGCATGTATACAAGTGGAATTATATGACTGAACTCAAGGTGAGCATCAGATCATTACCTGGACCTAGAAGGTTTATATCTTGTTATAGGTTAATACCCCAACTGGACCTGGCTACCTGGACAGAGCTAAGAAATGGACTGCCACTAACAAAGGGATGAACCAGGTTAACTTGTTGTCTAAGTATAGACAGATAGGGTGAAGGGGGTCTGAACTAAAGAGTAATATGACTGGACTAATGTTAGTATCTGCATATGGGTTGGTAACAAGTAAGGGTTTGAGCTTAGATAGTTTGTACCAAACCAACTGTCCAAATTGGTTGTGCCTAAAGAGTATTGGTGCTAAACCATATGATATATAATGATGCCCACACTAGTTCTCCTACTGCATACCAACACATATATATACCCACATCTAATTCCCTCATTCATACAAATGCATGAATGTGAATGAACATGCCTACATATAATACATGTTATCCCTGAGTTCCTAACAGTATAAGAGACAAATGGCAATGTGATCTCCATATATTCTACTAACTAATACTTAAGAAAACGAAGATTTTATATGCTGCTAAGATGGAATGAATGAATGACATCTAAAACTAAGGAGGGACTTTGTCAATTTAGAATATGCAAGATATGCTTTATAGTATGTAGTGGACTCACATACTCCTATAAATGAGATACATGTTCCTCCCTTTCTAAAACTTATAGGCCAAAAGGCCCTGCTACTGCTACTGCTACTGCTTGCATTACCAACAGCAATATTCTGCTGCCATAGCCCACACTCTCCACTGGACACATGCTTGACACCTAGTAAATGACACCCGCATATTGCTATCACACCCTCTCTCATCTCACATCACTCTCTAATATATATACATTCCTATACACATAATCACTCTATATGCAGGACAGACAAGGTGGCTAACTTGTTATTACAAGGATGGAGGACATAATGGCAGATTAAACCCATTGATACCAAAGCAATCAAGGCTCTGATACATAAGCCAAGTAGGAACAGATAAATATGTAAGAGAGGGGGACAACATGTGTGGGCTTCACATTCACCTATATACATGTTATAGACAGCAGGAGCAGGACACTAAGTGTAAATGGAGGGTTGAACACTAAGGTATGCAGGACAAAATAATTTTACAGGGACTGGCTCTATTCTTAATGGCTGAATCATGTAACATGGATGATACTAAAGAAATTTATAACTAATGCTTTGATAAAAGGATGGACATGGAATGGAATAAGTAGGAATTCGACTGAACTAATGAAGGTGAGGATCTGATACATATGGAGGTAAGTAACTGATCTATGGGAAGGCAGTGGACAGAACAATATGATGACTGAACCAATGTAAGAGGTAAATGCATGAAATGAGCAACTGAAATGCAATAAATGGCAAAACTCCAACTGAACTATATGATGCATACCTGTACACTCTTTAGAGGATGCAAGACAAATCATACAGTGGACTGAACCAGGTCAACTTGCCATAGGCAATCTCTATTTGTCTCGACTGAACTCATCAATAAACAAGACAAGCCAATTGGGAGATGGGGACTATTCTATCTATAGGGAGCAGACACAAGGGTGTGGCTAAGCCAAAGGATAACCGATACAAAGAATGATCAAGGAGAAATGAATGTCTGAACCAACACTGAATGAAGACTGGAACTTACATTCCAGGTGAACTTATCATGCATCACATGAAATGAACCATGTGCTCGAGGGATAGAACTTCACAAAACGGATCAGAGGAATGCAGGGCATCTGCCAAAGGGACATATAATCTAATGTAGGGGTCTGCACAATACTTAGGACAAGTGAATGGACAAAATAGGGAAGTAAAATAGGGTAGAATCAATGAAACATTAAACTAAATTTGCAATACAAAACCACCTTCCCAAACCATGTTTGATCTATCGATCCAACAAATCCAATATCACAAGATAACTCTAACATAGCTAACACAACACATTATCAATATAAATCCTAGGTTAAATCTGAAATCTAAGTATCAAATGTCCTAAGTGTCATTTCATCGAATACTTGATGTGAGTATCCAATACTCTCGTGATACGCACTCCAAATGTATCCGAACTCGATCCAAATCATTCCTAATACAAGGGGGACCCTAAATAAATGCATCTATATTAAGGAATGGGAAATTAGAAGGTTTAGAGGGCTCTTACCAATTGAGAGTTGGAATCCTAATGAAAAGTCTCTAGATCTAGATCTCCACCAAGCTCCAATGGCCAAATTGTTCTAAATGCTCCAAAGATAGGCAATAAAGGCTTTTTCTCTTCAAGGGAAAGAGTTTGCAATTCATTTGGACTCAATTTAGAGGATGGAGGCAATTTGGGGAAGAACACAAATTAGGGTTAGGGTTTCTAATGAAAGGGGGAAGAAGGAGGCTATATAGGCTATTAATTGGAAGAAAAAGGATGTCTTGGCCAGCCAAGGGGTTTCCTAGGGTTAGGTTTGGGTGCAATTGACTAAAAGCCTTCCAAACATGTCAAGTAAAGCCCCTTTATGAAAAGGACCATTCTCACTTAATGTTTAAGACACTAAATGGATTCTAAATGACACTCTAGCAAGATTAGTCTAACTTAAGTTGTCCAATCTCTCTAACTAAGTTTCTATGGTCATGACTAACATCTAATCAATGTAGTTCTAAAGTTTCACCAATATACACTAGTACAACATATTAATTAAATAATATTAAAATAATCAAAAAATTTACCAATTACCAAAAGACCCATATTCTAGAATGTGGTGGTGACAGGAGCGGTAAAACACTCAGCAGCTCTGGAAGAGCAGCGGGAAATCTGGGCTACGTCGGTAGATTTGTGGAGGGAGCGGCGAAACTGGTGGTGTTTCACTTAACAAAATTGCCAAACAAAAGTTGGATTTTGAAAATAAAACGAGAAAAAGTACAAGAAGTACAAATTTGATTCTGGAAAAGTATTGCTATGGAAGTCTGATCTGTAAATGATCACTTTGTTCCTTGGACCATATGATGATGATGAAGATCACTGCTTAAAGTAGAATAACTTGGAAGACCTAAGTCACCAAGAAGGTATCGACGTACTTGGGCACTGATGGCGAGGTCGAATGCTTTCCTGCTTTGCTTCACTCTGTTCTGAAAGAAAAGTTGAAGAAGAATGCTCCGAAGAATCAAAATTTCGAAGTTCTGATCTCTGTATTCTCTCCTGTCTCTGTCTGTCTTTTGTTGTGAGAAAAATGAGTCTATTTATAGACTTGGGCTATTGTGCGTAAAAACTCAGCAAAAGTTCCATCTTTACGCTACAACTGCCACCTGTGATCGAAGCCATCCTCTGCATATGTTGACGTGTGTCCCATCACTTCAGTAAGGATATGATGCATGTACACACGTTCTTCGAAATATGTGGCATGAAGGCCATGTAGGCAAACCACGTTCCAAACTGGTCAGAAAGAATAGGGCGTAAAAATAGCCCCAACATCCTCTGGGCGTAAAGCAGTAAGATGAGCGTAAAATAGCTCTGTCATAGGTTTCCCGCGTAAAGTGGTTATTGAATAACCTTGAGCGTAAAAATGGCTCAAATAGACTTTACGCACACATTGTTTTATGAGCGTAAGAACTCGTGTAAAACTCCGTGCGTAAAAGAAACCATATAGTGAGCGTAAAGTAGCTCGATCCACATAAACGACAACAATGGTCTTTGTATGAGACAAATTCTGTTGGATTCTATGGTAAATGCCATCATTAATATCTTCATGTCAGAGTTTGCATTAAATGCGAGATTTGACAGCTTAATCCAGCGTAAAAGAGGCTGCTCTGTCCTTGGCGTAAAATCATAGGTGTAGACCCAAGCGTAAAATAATCAGCCTGCTTCAGGCGTAAAGTGATTAGCCTCTCCTTGTCATAAAGGGGATCAATTTGAGTAGACTGATCTATCACTTTGACCCTTCTTGTGAAGCACTTTTTACGCTCCTACAAGACCCCCTTCAAAGTTTTCAAATATCTCCAAAATTTGAAACACTTTGAACAGAAGCGTAAAAGTTGAGATTTGATCTGCCAGTGTAAAATTCGGGATACGCAACAGCCATCCACGTAAAAGCGGGGATATCCAACAGTCGGCGTAATTATAGGGATATCCAACAGTCGGTTTTGAATCTCTCTAAAAATAGGTCTTTTCAGAGAGAGAAAACACTTTTACTCATCTTTTTGAATTTCTTTGCCTTTTTTTTCTTCGAAACTCTGATCTGATGGCTCCTAAGAAATCATCCGCCACCGGTAGCAAGGGGAAGAAACCAGCCATTGATTCCTCATCGACTGATCATGTGAAAACCCCTACCCAGTCATCAACACCACAACGAAATCCTAATCCTGCCGTGGCTCCGCCTATGATGGGTAAAACCCTATTCTTTGGCTGGAAGAAAACAAAATCGTCGGGGAAGAAGAAGATAAACCAAACTTTCAGCTTTTTACGCCCACGTTGTACGTGTTAGCGTAAAGCTGAATAACATCGTACGCCCACGTTGTTCATGTTAGCGTAAAAGATAAAAAGAATATGCCCACGTTATACGTGTCAGCATAAAATTTGGTTTTACGCCCACAGTTAAGCTAGGTACTAGCGTAAAACTTAACTACGCTCATGTTCATATATGCCAGCGTAGAACTTGTATTACGCTCATATCACTATGTGGTAGCGTAAAGTTAATCAATCATTGAGAGATTTTGTCGAACAAAGACTTCATAAGCTTTTCATCAACTTTTAGTAATCATAAAAAACTTCGAACTAACTTGATCTCTTTTGTTATTTCACCAGTGGATTTGCAAGTTCACCCCCTCGCTGAAGTTTTTGGATCGTCAGTTGGCATGGTGGGTTCGAACTATTTGAAAGATTTATCTCATGTCCAATTTCCTCAGTCGAACCCCGAATATCCGGTAGAGAGGGCACAGTTGATAGCAGCTCAAGGGGATGGGATATTGCTATCCATGATAAATAGAGAATTGTTGAGTTCACTAGATGGACAATACTTTGTAAAACCAGCCTTTTTATTTGGAGATGCCATTGATTGTAAATCCCAGACACACCCCAAGAAGGAGTCTTGGGTTTTCAAATTTGGAGATAGAGCCATGTATCTTCCAGATATGGACAGAGATTAACCTTTGTCGGCATTCGTCCATGCTACTCATCCTCGACAAATGTTGTGAAATTTGACTCCCAGCAATCATGGACGACCGGGTAGAATTGTTTTCAAGAGAGAGCGTGCCAATGATATGGGATACTTTGCTAGTGTTCCCAATGGAGGTGTTACTTCTATCTTTGGCCTTATGCCAGGCTCTAATCCTAGCGAAGATTCGGATTTAATACAGCCAGTACAAACCCCGATGATTGTCAATAAATTTATGAGAGATGCTGTATTATATCCCCAAACCAACCCCAGACTGCCAGGATGGTTGACTCCATTCAACCAGAGTTGGATCCAGATAAGTCTTTGGATGATGAAGAACTTTGAGGTAAAGTTGAAAGATATTGGCTTGTACGAAGCGGTAGCTTCCACCAGTCAGGGTATTCCTCCGAATGGAAACTTATTTCTGGCCTTGATGGAGATATATCTAAGTTCAACTGGAACTTTTGCCACCCCAAAAGGTGAAATGGGTCTTGCCCTTCATGAGATGCAGTTTATCTCGAAGCTGCCAATTGGGGAAGCCCCATATGAAGAATACGTTCCCTCCAACAGGGAGCTTGCTGAAATCAGAGGAGTTAACCCTCAGTTAATCGAGATATACGAAGAACTGATGTGCCACTACCTGATTTGTACCATGATGCATGAAAGTACATCCCATTTGGCGTATATTAACAAGTGGACGACTTATCTCTTCTTTTATAAAGACAAAATATCCAAGGAAGAAAAAGAAAGGTTTCAGGAAAACAAAGCTCCAGTGATCAACATAGATTCGACAATTCCTTCTAACAAGGTTCGGGATATGATGATTACTTACAAATTCTTGAATAAATATCTGTCTACGAAGACTGGAGAATTTCCTGCCGGAACTTAAGCCTTGAGCTTCCTCAGATATGGTAGTCAGAAAATCTCTCGGAGAGCTTTGCTGGCAGGCTTTCTTTCTTTATGGTTGAGAAGATGGGTTGTACCGAGTATTGGTACTGTT
This sequence comes from Iris pallida, assembly GCA_029216955.1. Lineage (NCBI taxonomy): Eukaryota > Viridiplantae > Streptophyta > Magnoliopsida > Asparagales > Iridaceae > Iris > Iris pallida. The sequence goes on along the minus strand of JANAVB010018200.1, from coordinate 3,737,587 downwards.
GACAGAATCTACCGCATTATGCTATGGCCAGCAGTACATCTGGTTTTTAAAGTCAGGATTAACCTGCTGTCAGCCTGGTGTGTCGAATGAATGTAGGTCTAAGGATCTTCGGCGAGGAGTTAATCAACAATGCTCCTCATCGGAATGTTTTTCCTAGAGTAGAGATGCCCTACACTTATCTGATGGACTGGCTGTTGTATCACAACTGCAGATTGTTACCGCCAGGCCCAGGTGATGATACGGAGGTCTTCCTCCAAAAATTCAGCAAAGCTACATGGATTGCTACGACTGTGGCAGATACCCAAGCAGTTCTGAACTATTCTTATGGTTGGAACTTCTTTTGTACTCGGCCGCAAGTTCCAGCAGATTGCTTCGGTGTCCAGTTTGAAGATGAAGTTGAAGGAAGAGTTGTATTGCCATAGTCAGTCTTTAGATGGCTTCAGTGCATCAGACCTTCTCATCTGATGTACAGAAATGAAGATAATTGTGCGTTCGAACCATACTTACCCAGTAGGTTTGCTCGCCAATTTGGATACGACCAACTTCATGTTGGTAATCCTTCGACTAATTTTTGTCACTATGGAAAATTACTTGACGGAGCTAGGGGTTGGAGGTATTTCGGTTCTGCTCGAACTGGTGCTAAATTTAGAATTTCGACTGCCACTAGCACTACGGAACTACGTATACTCCATACGTATGCCCACTTTTACGCTTCAATTCGTTCTTTTGCCTACAGTTACAATATGAAGGGTAGTCTGAGGTGGCCTAAAGAAGGAGATATTGAGGAGCAGGTCAGGGTACCAGCAGACATCCCTGACGATACTGGCATTCCAGATCCATTTTTAGAAGTTATCCCAACAGGAGTTGAAGAACCAGCTGCAGAACCTATCATCATTGGCAAAGGCCGAAAAAGAAAACAGAGTGCAGCCGCCACATCTCCAATAAAAACTCCGGAAAAGAGAAAGAGGTCTACCACAAAAGGGCCTTCCAAACCAAGAGTTTACACTCCAGAAGAGGACATTGAAGAAGATCCTCTCGTTGGTTCTTCCTCAGTCCATCCTGGAGAAGGATCTTCAGCCTCTCTACAGATAGTTGGATCAGGAGCTGTAACACTTTTGTCTCCTGGACGTCTTAGCACCTCGCTCCATTTATCTTTGCCGTCCAAGGCACAAGTTACGGAGGGTACTACTACTGTATCCACTGCTGATCAAGATCGTATTCCATCAGACGAACCGGCTCTTGACTTTGAGGATGATGACTGGGATGGTGATTATGATACATATCTTGAAAAAAAATGCACATATTCCAAGTATTATACAAAACCTATACGGAATTATATATCATAATTTTGTATACTAACTTATTTTTATTTATTTTGCAGATGTCATAATTGCACCAAAGCCTGTAGCTCCTCCTCAAGAAGAAGAAATCTATGAAGAAAATGAGGAGTCTGAAGAGGAAGCTTCTTCTTCAGAAAACTCAGATGCTGAAGAGGAGGGAGTGCAAAAACCTGAGATGGAGCCTCAAGAAGAACATCCTCCATCACTTGAGGACAACAAGCACAATCTGAATTGTCTTCTCTTGCTGAGGACCAGCAGAAAGAGAAGACTAGAGTCGACCCCACTGTAGGTGATGATGGGACTATTGGAGGAGACCCAGACTTGAACAAAGAATCAGCTGTAGAAAGTTTCACCACAACTGAAACAGTGGAAAATCCTGTGGAGCAATCAATTGAAGAAGATGTTGGAGGCATGTTTGAACTTCCAACAGAAACTGAGGAAATAATAACATCCTCTACTGTCGTCACTGATCCAGTACCAGTTTCTGACAAGCCAATGCCAGAATCTGAACCAGCTCCTGTAGTTGTCACCACATCCACAAACATTACCGCCGCCAGAACTCCAAAAACGGCTGGAGTGACAAATATTGAAGACGTTGCTGCTGAGGTCCCTGGGAACCAGATAACAGTAATAACGTCACCCGGCTCCACCCCCGTCTGTTGTTACACCGATTGGAGATATAATCCCTGAAGCTTCTAGGGATCAATTGGCTATAACGGTAGTAGCAACCACGACTTCGTCTCATCCTACTGTTGCACCACCAACATCTGTTCCCGATTTTCGAGAAAGAGATCTGTTAGATATTGTTGCCACGCCAAGTTCCAATACATAAATGAATCTCCTCGTTGAGATTTATACTGACACCTTTTATAAGAGCCTGGCAACCTTGATAACAATGGTCCTAAATAAGGGCCTCAATTATGTGACTCTGAAGACGGCAATGGCTTCGACCATCAAGAACGTTGCTTTGTTCAACGATACTGAGAGAGCTGCCGCATTGGAGAAAATTATGGAGGACCGTGAACAACCAACCAGAGAATATCTTAATCTGTCTAGTAAAACTGTTAAAAGTCTCATCGAGGAAGAATATGATGCCTTAACAGCTGATTATCTTGCTCGAGAGACTACATATAATACAGCTCTCCATGAACACAGTCTGAAGGTTGCCAAAGAGAAAGCCTTTTTGACTGGCATAAAACCTGCACTGCATAGCCATAGAGTGGCCTATGACGCTTTGAACATAGATATGCAGAGCAAGAATGACAGAATCCGTAAAGTCGAGGCAGAGCTAGCTTGCTTGAAGGCTGAAAGAGAGAAGATGATCGATGCTCGAAATCTGCACCTCACCCAAAGCTTAATTTTAGAAGAGAAAGCTTTTGGGGCTGAGTCGACCATCAGAACTCTTGATGAAGCTAAGGACAACTTGATAATCACCTTTGCTGAACTTTCCCGTATTTGCACTCCTGAAGCTCGACGTGCGGAGGCTACCAAGAAGGTTATGAGTTCTCGTGGCAGACGGCTAGAAGAATTAAAGAAGTTGCTCCAAGATGTTTCTACTCCATCTTAAGAGAGTATTTTGTCATCTTTTTGTCTTATCCATTCTGTAATATTTCCACCAGAAACGAATGAAAGATTTGTTTTGTGATCCTATCGTTTATTTGAATTTTAAACAATAGGTAAGAGATAGAAAGCACTTATCAGAGGTAATATGGACGTGACAAGTCTATGATAAAATCTTGTTTTGTATGGGGTAGAAAATACTCATCAGAGGTTATATGAACATGACAAGTTTTCTAAACTCAAAAATTATATCTATCCAGAGGTAATATGAACATGATAGATAATGTAATCTTGTTTTCTATTTAGAGCGTACAATACTATCAGAGGTAATATGAACATGACAGTATGCAAGACCCCAAAGAAAAGTAAATTTAATATCTATGCAGAGGTCAAATGGACATGATAGATAGGAAAAGAAGGTAGATTTAGTATTTATCCAGAGGTTATGAAAACATGATAAATAATAAATCCAACTTTATATACTAATTGGTAAGATGAGAGATCAAAATCCCTCTTCAAAGAGACAAGTAATCAGCTTAACCAAACTTTGGTAGCTGGAGATTAAGAAGACAGATGTTGTTGAAGATATATATGAGAGAAATAAATGAACCGATGGTGGCTCAAGGGACATTTTCAAATGGTTCGAATTTACCATCAATTTGAACCATATTGACTGAAAGTACTTGTCCAGATTCATCTTTAGATTGAAATTCCTCTGAATCTGATGATTGTGAAGAGCTAGAAGAGAATTTTTCTTGTATATTGTCATTAAACATGTGGGACGGATCATATCCCAACCCATGACGAGTCTTTTGGTAAAACGGATCACCACATAATGGTAATCGTCTACCTTTGCCTTGATTTAGACCTTGCATAGTCTTCAAGTCATATCCCATGTTCTGGATAATCTTGATAGATTGTTGACTATACTTGTCAATCCGGATTCTTCCCTTGTCTTTATCCTTCAGCTCATCTGTCTGAGCAACAGGGATATTTCTAGCCAGGCCAAACACAATTTGGCGCTTGTTTTTCTTATCAGACGAAACCACGAAATAAGATTCTTTATAACGTCTAAAAGTTACGCAAGCTTGTGATGAAGCGGCCACAGGTAGAAGATAAGGAGAAGATGTTAGGAACCTTTGAGCATAAGGTCCGACATCGACATGAGAAGGAAAAGAATTCTCCTTATGATCGATGTATAAAGTTTCTTCTGGCTCAATATCGTCTTTATATCGATGACTTTGATTATCAGAAGATAAAGTCATTCTTTCGATAAACTTGACAGCCATATACTCGAAAAGGAAATCTTCATTGATATCAAAAAGTACAGACTGATCAATATTTACAGCATTTACGATTTGACTGCTACGCCTCGGATTGATCATCAGTGACTATTATCCGTCTTCTGCGTAGATTTGCCAAGATTGACAATCAATGGTAGTTCTGGATCATTCGTACAAGAAGTACGTCCTTTGACTTTGATCATAAAAGGTTGAACTTGGCTCTTAGCAGGAATATTTATTGATTCCTCAGATGAAGTTTGAGTTCTTCCTTTAACCTTGATTATCAAAGGTTGATCATTGACAGGTTGGGATTGGATTCGTCCCTTGACTATGACCTTCAAAGGTTGCTCCTCTGGCGGATCTTCATTAATAAACTGATCCTCAGATGATGATTGATCTTCAGCCATGTCTGATATATCTTTCATATGCTCTTGTTTATAAAGCCTTGAATCAGAGAAGTAGGCTTCGACACCCTTGAACGGATTAATATCAGCAAACTCAGTTTTCACAACTCCTTGGGTGTCCACATATTTGAAATATTGGTGAAGAGTTGAAGGCACAATATTGTGCTCATGAATCCACGGTCTTCCAAGAAGAATATTGTAGGATACGTCCGAGTTGATAACATAGAAAGTTACCATAGTTCGAAGATCACCAATCTGAATCTGCAGACGAATCTTCCCCAGTGGTTTGCTCTTGCCAGAGTTAAAACCGACTATCGTAGTACTAGTGTAAGTCAGCTCACTAGTAGGGATCCTCAGGGGTCTTAGCATACTCTGAAGAATTATACTAATTGAAGACCCAGGATCAATGTAAATCCTGTCAATTTCAGTGGATCCGATATATCCAGTGTAGCACAGAGGCCTATCATGCTTGTTGTGTTTGAATAGCATATCCTCTTGTGTAAAGGTGATGTTGGGAATTGCTTCCATCACACTATGACATTGCGAATATGACACTGGTATATTATCAGGAGTCTTGAGTTGAGCCAAGCATGAATCTGCTTGAAGTAAAGCTTCGCTCAAAGTCTCTCTGCTTTCTCTGAAAAGGCGAAGCAGTTCAAATATAGATAGTCTAGCCGGAGTATTGGCTAACTGAGCTAGAATGTCAAACTTGTAAGGCTTCATCACCACCCCCTGATTGGAAGCAGACTTCAATGGGATATCAAAGCGTACTGCCTTCTGTTTCCCCTTTTCAACCACAGACGGTTTAACAGGAACAAGAGAAGGTTAAATTGGTAGAGTTTCCACTACCTCTTCTGCTTCTTTGGAGGATCCCTCATAGTCTTTGTGGTACTCTTTTCCAGATCTTGTACCAGCAAAAGATTCTTCTTCAGACTCAGGAGAAAGAAGTACCATATTACAGGATTTAGTCTTTTTTCCCTTAGCCTTCTTCTTGTGAGGGTTGTTACGAGGAACTTCATAACCCAATCCAGCAGTGGAATTCTGATTTTGAATTTGTAAAGGAAGACGTATTCCTTTATCATAATTCAAACCTTCTGCCTTTTGAAAGTCGTAACCCATCTTCCTCATGAGAAGGACAGATTACTGACTATATAAGCGGATAGGCAATGAACTTTGGATAGGTGTTTCAGCACAGGAAGAGGAAGAAACCTCTGCAACTATAGGAGAATGAAGCATAGACGTCTCTGTAGTTAAGGGAGGAGAAGGATTCGGGATACGAGGAGAAATCCCTGTTGGAACTTTTTCATAAGCAGCAAAGACTTGTTGTGCCCGGTATAAAGGAATACTATTCATGGCTAGCCACTGCTGATGAGTAAGCTTGAGCTTGGCAGGAGGAGCTAGACTTGGAGGACAGATGTTTAGTCCTTTCAGTCTATCTTCTAGAGGAAGGCCATCCCATAGATGATCCAAGTCATCAGGATTTGTAATAACATGAGAAATCATGTTGCAGGTTTTGACTTTCTTACCTTTCTTGGATTTTAAAGTTTTACCTTCATTTTCTAACTCAGGTACTAAGTCAGGATGTACCCACATAATTTCACCATTCTTCAATGTGAGCGGCAGCAATCCTGTATTTTCTTCCCTAGCAGGCGGGATATTCAAGATCTTCATCGTCGCCTTCGAAATTGGGATAATTCCATCTGGAACTTACTGTGGAGGAAAATCCCCAAACTGAAGAGAAACTATATTGGTTGTAACCGTATGGTCATCATTGGTTAAAGCGATAGCGCCACCATTTATCAGCTCTTGGATCTTCTTTTTCAAGATATAGCAAGCACTGGTAGGATGATTAATGTATCTATGATAGATACAATATTTGGGATTGTCAGTCAGATTCACCTTATTAGGCCTTTTTGGCTATGGAATCTGAAGTTTACCACTTTTCACCAGATATTGAAATATCCCTGGGATATCACTTTCGTCAAAAGAGTATTCTTTCTTTGGCCTGGAAGATTCTTGATTATTTGGCGTCATTTTGTTCTTGGAGAGATTAACCATAAGAGTATCTTTTTCTTTCACATTACGATTGCCGGGGTTATTACCAGGATTACTTTTCTTTCCTCTATCATCTAAGGCAAAAATCATCCCATGTTCACGAGCCAACCTACCATTGGTCTCGACAGAAACTGCTGCTATGATAAACGAAGCCCAATCTGAGAACTGGGAACCCGTAAAAACAGCGATGAATGGTCGTAGATCCATCTTGCATGTATCAATCAATACTGAATCTGGCATACCAGGAGGCATCTTTAGAGTAGCCTGTCGGAAACGTTCAATGAATGTCCGAGTATCTTCTTTCTCCTTTTGTTTGATTTCTATCAAGGAGGACATGTTCATGTCCATACCTCCTTCATAGAAGCGGGAGAGAAACATTGCCTTGAATTCGTCAAAAGACGAAATAGAGTTATCGGGTAAGCTACGATACCAGTCGTAAGCTGAACCCGTCAGGCACCCGATGAACACTCGAGTGAGAAGAGCATCATTTTTTTGTAAGTGTACAGTCATAATATCAAAGTAATTGATATATTCACTGGGAGATGCTTTTCTATCGAATAAAACCATGGATTGTGGCTTGAACTTCGGTGGAAAGGGTACATCATTCCAATGAGGAAGATAAGGTTGCTTAATCCCTAACCTCTGGAGCTGATCTTTGTGCCTCAAAACTTCAAACTGTGCTTTGAGTTCACGTACTGCTTGAATGGCTTCACTGGTTTGAGGAAGCACATTTGATTGAATAGTCGTTGGATGTACCGTAACCCCCACTGGAGGTGGTACATCTTCTGGAATGATGGGATCTGGAGATACAGAATTTTGATTAACAGCAGGCTCTTGAATATTCAAATGTATATCAGCCCCTTGACTATCTTGAGTTTGTGCTGCTACTGGTACCGGAGTTATTACTGTAGGTTGAGCAGTTTACTGATTCAAAATTATTTGATACATGCTTTACACCATGTTAAGCATGTCTTTCAATGATTGCTCTACGGCAGTGAGACGTTGTTCCGTATTAGCAGATGACGTCTCTGGTTCATCTCCAACAGCGTAGGATTCGACCTCTCTTGAAGATATAGAGGGATTAGTATAGAAGTATGAATCCACACTATCGGTATCAGACTCAAAATATTGAGTACCCCCAGCTTCTGAATCAGAAGTCTGTAATTATCTTTGTCTTCTTGATCGAGTATTCTGATATACCCCTTCAAAGGAATCAAGAAGCCTGTTGAACTGTTGTTGACCTGGGGTTTGGGACATATTCCGTCTTGGATGTCATCCTCTGTTAGTATGAGATGCCATGTTGACTGACACATATGACAGCTCATGTTTTTGGTCTTCAGCTTGATGTTGAGGCGAGTTAAAACTTAAACGATCAAAAACTGACCGTTTTGAAGCCGAACAACAACAGTTGATCACAACCTGGTGATATTCACAATGATATTTTTCTTGGGGGAATATTACCGTAGATTGTCTGTTCTTACGTTTTTGCATTAGCAATTCACGTAAATCAGAAGGAACAGATGGAGTATTCTTCTTTATTACATTTGGGGCAGAAAAACGTTTAGTCCCTTGTGTATAAAGAAGATTACTGGCTGCATTCGCAGAACCAAACTGTACATTTTTACGCGTTTGGAGTTGTGTGCGTAAATCTTGAGATTTAGCACGAAGGACTCCATTTTCATGGCGTGTAATTTGTAAGTTTGGTACTTTGCGTAAAGCAGTATAAGAAGGTTGTTGGTGTAGGACAGAAGCTTTACCAACAATATTTTTACGCTGCACACGTTTATTTACATTCACATTAGATGTGCAAACATCGTTGTGAATTTTATCTACACTGTCACAGACAGGAGACTTACCTTTACGCGTAAAACGTAAAAATTGATTATCTACCACGTCACAGACGGGAGATTTTGCTTTACGCGAGGAGCATAATTTATTTGGGTCTACAACGTCACCTACGGGAGACTGATTCTTACACTCAGAAGCATAAACTTTAGATTCTGCCCCATTACAAATAGGAGATTCATTCTTATGTACTGAGCGTAAAATTTGGTTCTTACCCACTGAGCGTAAAACTTGATTCTTATGCCGTGGGCGTGAAACCTGATTATCTTCACCGTTACAAACGGGAGATAAATCGTCACACTTTGAGTGCAACTCTGAAGTAAGGACTGCCTCGTTACGAACGGAAGCCCCTACGACAGGAGTGGAAAGAATTCCCTTGTCATCAGAAGCAACAGAGAGATCAGAAACCACTTTGGATTTGGGAATCCAAACTTTTCGTGCTTTGCGAAACTTTTGAACATTGGAGTGGCGAGAACCACCCCCAGTTCGGAGCATTTTTTCATAGGCAGTCTGGTCGAAGTGCACAACCAGAGTCTTCTTGGTCGAACCGATCGAAACATCATCATATCGAGCAATCGCCTCCTCGTTTGAGGAGAAGGTCGTCCCCAGCAGAGTCGCCATTTTGTTTCACTTAACAAAATTGCCAAACAAAAGTTGGATTTTGAAAATAAAACGAGAAAAAGTACAAGAAGTACAAATTTGATTCTGGAAAAGTATTGCTATGGAAGTCTGATCTGTAAATGATCACTTTGTTCCTTGGACCATATGATGATGATGAAGATCATTGCTCAAAGTAGAACAACTTGGAAGACCTAAGTCACCAGGAAGGTATCGACGCACTTGGGCACTGATGGCGAGGCCGAATGCTTCCCTGCATTGCTTCACTTTGTTCTGAAAGAAAAGTTGAAGAAGAATGCTCCGGAGAATCAAAATCTCGAAGTTCTGATCTCTGTATTCTCTCCTGTCTCTGTCTGTCTTTTGTTATGAGAAAAATGAGTCTATTTATAGACTTGGGCTCTTGTGCGTAAAAACTCAGCAAAAGTTCCATCTTTACGCTACAACTGCCACCCGTGATCGAAGCCATCCTCTGCATATGTTGACGTGTGTCCCATCACTTCAGTAAGGATAGGATGCATGTACACACGTTCTTCGAAATATGTGGCATGAAGGCCATGTAGGCAAACCACGTTCCAAACTGGTCAGAAAGAATAGGGCGTAAAAATAGCCCCAACATCCTCTGGGCGTAAAGCAGTAAAATGAGCGTAAAATAGCTTTGTCATAGGTTTTCCGCATAAAGTGGTTATTGAATAACCTTGAGCGTAAAAATGGCTCAAATAGACTTTACGCACACATTGTTTTATGAGCGTAAGAACTCGTGTAAAACTCCGTGCACAAAAGAAACCATATAGTGAGCGTAAAGTAGCTCGATCCACATAAACGACAATAATGGTCTTTGTATGAGACAAATTCCGTTGGATTCTGTGGTAAATGCCATCATTAATATCTTCATGTCAGAGTTTGCATTAAATGCGAGATTTGACAGCTTTGTCCAGCGTAAAAGAGGCTGCTCTGTCCTTGGCGTAAAATCATAGGTGTAGACCCAAGCGTAAAATGATCAGCCTGCTTCAGGCGTAAAGTGATTAGCCTCTCCTTGGCATAAAGGGGATCAATTTGAGTACACTGATCTATCACTTTGACCCTTCTTGTGAAGCACTTTTTACGCTCCTACAGGTGGTCGGTGGCGGAGGTCCAAGTGACTCTCTCACTCCCTCTCTTCTCTGTGGTTGCTATTTTAGGGAAATCAATGGTGATTAGCGACAGTGGCGACGGCAGAATAGCGTCGGTGGCTTGCGGGTGGTGACATATGTGGTGGTGGTGATTGTCGATGGGAGGATGGTTTGTGGTGGAGGCTGTGCTGGAGTTTGGGTTGGCGGAAAGGCGTTTCCCAGTTCGTGGTGACTGGAGTAGTCGTTGGTGGTGGCGGAATGGATGGTCGGGATCATGGTCAGAAATGGAGGGCGGCCAGTTGTGGCTAATGGTTGGTGATGGCAGTCGTATTGGCAGTGGCATCGATGCTGTGGGATGCAGTAGTTCGTGATGTCGGCCAGGCTTTGGGGGCGATGGTCGGCTAATTGTGTGAGCAATGGCTGTGATGGCAGCAATGGTGCTTGCCTAGAGGAGGTGGTCGAAACTCTGGCCGGAGACGGGGCCAATGATGGTGGCTGGCTTCGGCTGATGGAAATAGAGTGGCGGCTGAGGGAATTTCTTTAGAGATTTGGGTTAGGTTTTCTATGTAGCTTTGGGGAGTGTGTCTATTTATAGGGTGGGAAGGGAACCCTAAAAGCAATGTACATATAATGGGATTAGGAAAAATTTAGTGGAAAACTAACACTAATCACTAACTACTAAGTACTAACAATTTGCTCTCATATTGATTTAATTACTTCAATAATACTAAATATTCACTAATTAATTATATATATATTAACAACCAGTTAATTAGTAAATAAGTATATTTTCTGAAATTCATAACTCGATATTTTTGTTTTATAAATTTTTTAAGTTATATAATTTTAAGAAAATGACTAAAAAGTCTATTATGATAAAAAAATTCTCATGTGTAATAGTTTTACAAATCAATAGCCCAACAAAATGTCATTAACGAATTACGATCGAAAATATATCGTATTCACGATTTTCAAAGATTCAGATAATTAAGAAATAAAAAAATTTGAAAAATCCAAGAAATCGGTTAACGGAGGTTACATATTGCTCCCTTTTGGAAGAAGGAAGAGGAGGAAGAAGATCGCTCCCTTTTGGAAGAAGGAAGAAGATCGCTGAAGATCGCTCTTTCTCAGTTTTCCTTCGATTTTTGGAAGAAGGAATAGGAGGATAAAGATGAACCATCGTCTCTCTCTTCCTCTCGATTTTTGTTTCAACCCCCCCAAACAGAACCACATTCTATAGTTATTATACTTCGGATCGGACGGCCCGTAGTAACGGGGTTTTGACGGGGCTTTTCTTAGGGGGATCCAGTTCTCAGTTTTTCCTCAATTTTTTGAAAGAATGAAGAGGAGGAAGATGATGAACCAGCATCTCTATCTTCCTCTTGATTTTTGTTTCAATCCCCCCCCAAACAGAACCACATCCTACAGTTATTATACTTCGGATCGGACGGCCCGTAGTAACGGGGTTTTGACGAGGCTTTTCTTAGGGGGTCCAGAACCGAATCCATATATATATATATATATATATATATATATATATATATATATATATATATATATACAGGGATTTGTGTTTGGTTCGGGTCAAGTTTGAGCTAGCTTCGTGCAATCGGGTCGCTTGAAAAGTCAAAAGCGTTTATAAAATTAATTAATTAATTAAGCTAAAAATATGGTTTAAGTCACAATTTGACTTATTACCATAGAAGTGACATAAATATGGCTAGGTCATCCCTACCATGGCTAATATTAGTCATGACACACGACTAGACTAGCCATGCCATAACTCATAGTCAACATGCATCTCCAAACTTAACAATGACTAAGGCTATATCTAATAATAGATATTTGTTTTAAAAATATAAAATAACAAAATCACTATTTAAGCCAAATAAATAATAAATATAATTTTAAAAAATTGGGGGTTTACATTCGCGACACAAAATTCTTTGAAGACATATTTGCTAGGAACAAGAAAATTTGTATCGCAGATGTTCGGAGAGCATTGTTGGGGCTGAAGAAGCAAGTACTTCCAAAGAAGCGATAGTCCAGAAGGTAGTTGTAGTTGATGAAGATAACACTTGAACTGGTATTTGCTAAGCATTTAGCAGAGCGATTGAGAAAGGCCGAAAGACTTAGGAGATGACTTTATTACTTGTCACTTGTTGGTTGATGAGGCGATGAAGACTAGAGACACAAATCTTTTGGGGGAAGTGAGTCAATGGTAAGATTGACTCCATTACATCCAATTACAAGTGGGTGTTAGTTAATCTGCCTGAAGGAGCTAAATCTATCAAATCTTCGAGAAGAAGAAGACGAAGGCCGAAGGAACTGATGATGAGTTCGAGGCTAGGCTGGTTGTTAGTAGTGTTTTCTCAAGAATATAAGATTGGTGAGGTTGACACATATACTCTAATGGTTAAGATGTCAACTATCTGGATGACGATTGTCGCGGCTGCTATTCATGAGATATTTTATCATCAGATGGATGTCTAGACAGTATTTTTAGATAGAGAAATAACATGAGAGGTTCACATACAACAGCCAAATGGATTTGTTGTTCAGGGTCTTAAAGACAAAGTCTACAAGTTGGTGAATTCTATGTACGGTTTGAAGTAATGTCATGTCCCGCATCCGTTTTTCAGATACGAGCCGTGTACAAGCCAGCCTACGCCGTAGAGTCGACGGTAGAATGCTGTCAAGCCCGCAAGAAATAATTGCTCAAAATCACAAAAAAATATATTTGTTGCTCATTCACATTTCTAAGATTATTACAACATTTACAACATTATATTTGAAAGAAAATACAAGGTCTCTCAAAATAGTAAAGACAGCTAGTTCCACTATCTAGATTGACCTTAGCATACCCATGCCTCCCCAGTGCTAAGAGTTATCGTGGCTAAACCTGAAAAATATTGGTTTTCAGTCAGGAATGGAACGAGTACAATCTCACAACAGAATCAATAAATGACGAAATCCATAAATCTGTAATAATACTGAGGTACATAATAAGTGGATAAACATGGAATCATGGTAGGAATTATGCAAGTAAAAGCAGGGAGACATGGTACACGAGACAAGCAATGACAATAAACTGTAATGCAACAAGACTATATCTAACAAGTGATTTAAAATACACTTTCGACATGTAAACAACTAAGGGGTAAATCTGGCACCCTGTACGTGTCGTGTGCAGCTGCTATCAGGCAAGAATAGACATTTTAGGAATATTTCTGGGTATGTTTACATGTCTACTAATGTACTTCCCCGTCCGACCAGTACTCATGGATCCCAAACAGGTCACGAACACGATAATAAATTGGTCACGAACAACATGTAAGAATCCATAACTACTATCTCGTGTGACAAGCGTGTCAAGAATCAACATGATATCAATGTAAAACATTATTTAATACAAAAAATATAGAGATGGTCAAATACAAAAACTATCAGAGATGTACTCACATGAGGTCATGTGTTGGTGAAACCGACAATACTATACCACTCAAAGAGCCACAATCAGTCAACACATGCAGAAGTCTCCGGATGCTGAAATAAACATTACCAATGTTTTCAGAATAGTTAAATTAGCAAGGATTGCCTGTCCTTAAGTCCAGTTCTGGACACAGGGGCTAAACGATAATTTCGGGCCAAAACGATATCGGCCGTTGGACCCGCTTTGCACCGAAAAGTGTGCCAGAGTCTATGATCTCTAAAGTCATCAAACTATATGTCAACCGGTCTGGTTTTCCGATACGAACCCAACCGTATGTCCAAAGTTGGATTCCGACGGGCCGTGCACAAAATCGTCCGTTGAGTCGGACCGTAGGGCCCGCAAAACGACGATCCGATCTACTGTCTCAGAATTGGACCAAACTTGGCATACAGGATCATAAAAATGATACGGTCCTGTTGGCGCAAGTTTTGTCTCGATCTGACGAACGTGCACAAAGTAATTGGAAAGTTTGCACAGAGGCCGATACGGTGAATTTCGACGAAAACGTATCAAATTCGTCGTGCACACGCGACCAATTTGAATTCCGTCAAAGCCCACACATCAACGAATCCATTACGCACCTTTCAATGCTTTCGATTTGCGACCACGTCGCCCGAATTGGCGGGACACACGTCGTATCGGAGGTCTTTAATATTTTGAAAACTGTTTTTGTCAAGTTTTTCCCGATTTTTAAATTAATTTTTAACAGAAAATAACCAACTAGAAATTAAACTAAAAATATGTTCTCAATCTCGATTATGTTGTCTACAAGGCTGTTCAAACGGTTTTCCAAGTTTTACGATATCCTGGTCGTAAATCGACCGCCAACTTTGGGTTTCGGGACAGTTTCTAAATCCAGAAATCGAGATTTTTCTCGGTTTTAGAACTCGTTTTCCATCACGTACAGCGCAAATTTATTCAAACTATTTGAAGGGGGTTGTAGAGGGTAGGGTTGTCGACGTACCTGACCAAACGGTTCGCAAAACAGCGGAGTAACGACGGAGAAATCATGTTGTAAACTAAAGCGCATGCAGCCACGGCTACTATTCTGTTCCAGGCCACGCACGGCCTTGCTGTCGCCGATCGACGGCCGACGGCCGACCCCCGGCCAGCCTGCGATGGTGCACGCACGCGCAGGAGAGGGGCGCGAGGTCGGGGTAAGGGATTAGGGTTTATGATCCCTCTTCCGTTCATATATGTAGCCGATTATAACTGTTGGGGAAAGCCTGTGTTTCGCTAGGCTGGGACTTGGGCTCGGGATGGGTTTTGAAGTGCTCGGGCTCAGGTTGGACAGGCCGAGCTTGGTGTTGCTGTTGCGCCTTTCTATTTCCTTTTATTCTTTTTCTATTAGCAATTAATAAGTGAACATCTATATATCTATATGTACACACACACACATATATAAATATATATGTATATTTATATATACATACACATATACGCCCATATATATATGTATTTGTATATGCATGCACATATACATCTACATATATATATTTATATATACCTACTGTAACGCCCCAGTCCCAAAATACGTAGGACTAGGAACGTAGACATGCCAGCTGTATACATACGAAGTACACTCCAATATATGAAAACCTCGTATGAATACATAAAATATAAAATACAATAGAACCATAACTAATCTCATCCACACAAAATAAAAGAATAGAAGATATCATATAATCAACTATGAAATTATCATTTGGTACATGTAGTTGGGCGGAGGCAAATCCACTACCAACTATGAAAAGAAATACATGATATACAAAGAATGATTTTGGCGAGCAAAGCGTAGACGATCCAACTGCAATCATCTTCGAAGAAATAGCGATGGTCACGGCTAGAGCTAGAACACCTGCGAAACACGAGAGCATACACCTGGAGAGATAACCAGGTCCTCAGAAGGACGTAACAAGACACATAATATCATGCCATAATAACTGTGATATATAATATAAAGTAAGAAATATGTATGCAATCAGGTGCCTAACCATTCTATAGTAATAATGCAATAAGAACAAACCTTTGACGCATGGGCTGGATCAGGAATATCAGAAATCAGGACCGTATCTTCCACTGAAGATAACCGGCAATCAGGACCGTACCTTCCACTGGAGATAACCGGCTATCAGGACCGTACCTCCCATTGGAGATAACCGACAATCAGGACAGTACATATATGACCCATATATTAAGGGACTGTTCTTCCCACCCAATGCCTATTATGTTGTATCCACAACATAAAACCTCTATTAACCACTAAGTCAAACTAAGCATGCAACCTCTATTAGCGGTTATTCCTATCGTACGGCTTATACGTACCGGTGGCCAGCCAGTCACACATGTCCGTATTCTACATGCGACACACAACTTCGTGGTACAACATGTCAAGGCCAATGAATGCAACACACAAATGGTGGTCCCTTAAATCTAAGTTTGAATTACATAATAATAATAAGTACGAAAAATATAACTACACCGGTGTAACACCTAGTTTTCTACAATTAGGGTAATTTTGAACTTTTGTATTTTTAATCATTTAATAATGGTATTTAAATCATAATATGATTTTTGGTGATTTTTATCATTTAAAAACTATTTTTAAGTCATGACCTATGATTTTGGTGCAGCTAGTGAAACCGTAGAGACTGTCTGCCCTAGAGCCTAGCCATGTGATTAGGGTATTTCATTTATCATTTTTGCTTGAGGGTATTTTGGTTATTTTAAATTTATTTGAATTTAATAGGATTTATTAGAATTTATTGGAATGTATATGAATTTATTATTTATTAAATAATTGATTGGTGTCTTGATTAGTCTTTGACCTAGAATGGACCTAACCTAGAAGTGAGACTTAACCTATAGACTAAGTGGGACTTGTTAGTTTAAGTCATGGTCGGAAATTGATAGATAATTGCTTTGGGCTTATTAGTTAGAATAAGGTGTTTTGAGAATAGGCCTTTAACTAGGAAGCCTAGAAACCCACCAAGAGAGGGAGGCCCATGGCCCAACTAACAAAAATCCTAACCCTAGATTTTTGGCCAGCCAACATAGGGAATCCCACCCCTATATAATGCCTCTTCCATTAGTTGTAGCCTCCTTAAGAAAGTTTCCAAGTTTAGAAGAAGGAGAGGTATAGAAATCTTCCTCAAGCCCTAGTTTCTTTATTTTAATTCCTTTTCCACTCTAGTATTTTGTATTTGTTCCTAATCCAGCTCTATTTCATGTCTATGGAGAGAAATCTCAGGTTTGGACCAATTTGGAGCACTTGGCCATCAAGAAGAAACCCCCCTTTTTGAAACTTTTTTTTATGCAAATTGCACATATAGGTAAATCCTTATTCCCTCCACCAAATTTTGTTTTCTTTGCATGGATAGGAAGCCCTAGGTGTCCCCTAACCATAGGTATTGGATTTGTGTCGATTCGTGTCCGTTTGGTGTCCGTATCGGATACGTATCATGATGTGTGTGTAGGTGTTTGTTAAAATATCACAAAGAACTTGTTATTTATATTTTTGAAAACTATTTAAACAAAATTGTAGATCTATATATGTGTTTTGATTTTTGTGTAGACTGAATTGAATTTGGTGTCGTGTCAGTGTCCAAAACAGACACGAACACACTGTACGACGCACAGTGTACATGCCCTGCTGCCCGTGTCCCAGTTCTCCGTGGACACGACACTTCGTGACCCAAAATTTTATGTGAGCCTTACCTAGATGACTGACACGAGACCCATAAATTTTTGTGGTATTTTGTTTAGTAGTTTAGGAGAAATTTGGCCCGTACTATTCGTACATAGGTGGAACACGCGCACAGACACGCGACTGACACTGATGTCGTATCCCACCTAGACACAGTTTGGACACGATTCAAGGTGGTGATCCCCTAGCCCTATCCTAGGCGAACCTAGGTACACACCCACGTGTTGTGTCGTGTTGTATGTCGTGCCCTAGACACGAGTGGACACGTGCACGAGACAGCGTGTCTGTGTGTGCACGAGAGTGGTTCACGATGTTTGGACACACCGTATCCGGCATGGGGTGACACGATACGACTCTGGGGAAACGAGCACATGTGGGGGTTTAATTATCGGCCTTTTAATTGTAATACTAACATGTTTTGATTCATCAATTCATATTTTTCCTAATCTCTGATACGGACTAGTATCAGAGGCTTCACCTCTGTTAAGTTCACTGTTTAATTCAAGATTTAATGTCAAATTCAAATGTTAACATTGATTAGTTGTTGTATATATGTGGGACTTGGTTATTGTTTGCCATGAATTATAAAAGAACAGAACAATTATATCGGAGGACTGGACTTTTACTTCACAATACAAACTCGCTTGTACAAAGAAATCCTAGGGACGAAAACTTAGGTACAGCAATCTAAGTACAATTGTTTATTTTAGATTCTGGGGGGTGACGGTAGAGGCTCGGAAAAGCGACGGCAGCTCTGCCTTACTCCTTGGACGATCGGACGTAGCCTTGGCTCTGATGAAAAAATGCTCTCAGGATGCTCGAGAAGAATCCTCTGTGCGTGCCTTTGTCTCCCTGTGCTCTCTTTTTAGGTCTCTCCCCTGGTACTTTGCAAGGGAATGGCACCCTGCTATTTATAGAGGTGGGGTGTGATCATTAGGGTTTGCAAATGATTGCCTCCTTGAGAAGTCGGTGGTTAAGGATCAATTAATCTGGACCCTTCATTCTGATTGTAGCAAATCTAGATAATTAATATAGATTGCATCAAATCTCTGTGGGCAATAAATATTGATTGCCATGAATCTTCGTGATTTGTGATAGCCTGCCACGTGTCCAATTTGCTTGATTTGATTTAATCTGGGCCATTATGACGATCGCAACAAATCTGATTTTGTTAGGATTTGTTAGCACCCACAATTCTGGGAAAGATAAGACTGCCACGTGTCTCAATTGTAGCAAAGAACGCCACGTGTCTCAACTGGATCGTCCTGGCCGAGCCGCATATGGGAGGGTCCTCTCAGTCGCATGAAACATGCAGCCGCATGTGAATGGACAGCCGCATAGGGATGGACAGCCGCATGGAAATAGGCAGCCGCATGCAGAGGGAAAACCGCATGGGGATAGGCAGCCGCATGCAGATGGGCAACCGCATGGGGATAGGCAGTCGCATGCAGATGGGCAGCCGCATAGGGATAGGCAGCCGCATGCAGATGGGCAGCCACATGGGGATACGGACAGGCAGCCGCATACAGATGGGCAGTCGCATGGAGTGGCCTCGGGACTTGGTAGATTTTGCCAGCCGTAAGGAGATTTTTTCCTCTTTCCCATAAATACACTATCATGTCAGTCATTATTGCGTCTTTATGTCAGAGCTGTCATGGCCGTTTTTTTTGTCAGAGCAGCCGTCAGGGCATTAAATGCATCCGAATGTCGAAAAGAACTGTTGAAGGCCACGTGACTTCTTTCTGAGCCGTATGGATCTATCCGAGCCGTATGGACCCCTGAGCCGCATGGACTTCTGAGCCGCATGGAGATCCTGAGCCGCATGGGGATCCTTCTGTCGGAGCCGCATAGGTTTTTCTTTATTCTTTTTCATGCTTCTACAAGACCCCCTTCAAAGTTTTAATTTGCAAAATTGAAATACTTTGAATAAGAAGCACAGCCATGTAAAAACTTTTCGGGCCGTATAGGATGTTCTGGCCGCATGGATGTCTCAGCCGCATGGCCTCCTCAGCCGCATGGGCATGTGAGCCGCATGGGCTGCTTGGCCGCATAGTCTTCATGCCATGTGTGCAAATCTTTGCATTGATTGCCTTTGATTTGAGCCGTCTTTTGGGGGGGAGGATCGCTTTGATAACCGAGGAGTCGATTACATTGCACACAGATCGAGGCGTCGGTCTATGAGCTCTGCCTATAAATAGAAGCGTGTTTGGGATGAAGATACTTCTTTCTTCTCTCTCTGTCTTCGATTCTTCTTTTCCTAGCTTTTCTTATCTTCGACTTCCTTCTCTGATCAGCAGATAACAATGGCTTCCAAGTCCTCCAAGGTTGCGGCGAAGGTTGCGATGAAGGAAAAGGTAGTGGCCTCCACGTCGGCTGCGGTGCCTAGGGTTCATACCGACGCTCACCCCGTCATTAAGGATAAGGTCTTGGGAAGATCATCGAAGACGGATCTATTGCATACTTTATGCACAAGCCTTTAATTCGTCTTTCACCGAACTGTTCAATCTGTATGGGCCGCATGTGCATCCCACATTCTAGCCGCATGGGGGCATATCCCATGTTCGAGCTGCATGGGAGTTGTCTAGACGCTTCACACACTGGACCGCATGATGACCCTTCGAACAGAGCCGCATGAGTCCCCCTGAATCGAGCCGCATGGAGCTTCCATTAAACGGGACCGCATAAGCTCGTCTGGATTGGGCCGCATGAGGCTCCGACCATCTCCTAACTTTGTTTTTTATCTTTCGTTCTTGCAGAAACCTGCCAAAGGCTGAGATCATTGTGAAGGAAGAGCTGCCGCCCTCCTTCAAACAAGAGTCATCGCTTGTTAAGGAGGAGATAATACCAAAAACGGAGAAACAGAAAGAAGAGCTGGCGCCCATTGTTGTAGAGGAGGATCCCCAGTCTGATGGCGGTAGTACTGGGAGTTCTGACCTTCCTACTTCGGACGAGGATTTTGCTCAAGTACATCCTTCATACGCAAAATGGTTGAGGGATTGGTATATGCGCCCCGCAACTAGGATTCGTAGGCTCTGACAAATGTCCGCCTTTTGTCTTGATATTTCTGTCTATTTTTAGCTGTAGTTTGTGTTTTGCTTCCTTCGGACATCAATATAATCTTTTTCCTTCTTATCTGAATGAAATAATAGAGAACTTTTCTGGCTTGCTCATGATATGTAGTCATGTGAATGTAACTGATTTTGAACAGAATACATTCGCTCTGTTCTTTGCTTGTAGTAGTTGCCCCAATGGAAGACTTTTTGTGGACCTATTATCCTTGGCGTACCTGGGTTTTAGGTATGGATAAAAAGTTTGATGGGGATACCTGGAACAATTCTACGATAAGGTGGTCATGGACGTTCCTGGTATCGGGAGAAAGAATGCCATGGAGCAGCTGGGCTCCCGGGGCATGATGAGGAATGATGTGCATGTACTAGAAAACTTTAGTACAGCATTTGTAGTCAGCAGAGGACATTTGTGGGCCTACTATCCTTGGCGTACCCTGGTTCATGATACGGATAATAGGACGAGAGAAAACCAACATACTTACTCAGAGGTAATGAGGACATGGCAAGTATGGGGGTTTTACCGCGGAGTCTTCCTACTCAGAGGTAATGAGGACATGACAGGAGTAGACTCAACGGAGGATATTTATGGTCAACGGGGGACATTTGTGGGCTTATTATCCTTGGCGTACCCTGGTTCAGGATACGGATAATAGGACGAGAGAAAACCAACATACTTACTCTGAGGTAATGAGGACATGGCAAGTATGGGGGTTTTACCGCAGAGTCTTCCTACTCAGAGGTAATGAGGACATGGAAGAAGTGGACTCAACGGAGGATATTTGTGGTGAACAGAGGATATTTGTGGACCTATTATCTTTGGCGTACCCTGGGGGTTTTTTTTGGTACAAATAATAAGTCGAGAGAGAACCAACATATTTGCTCAGAGGTAATGAGGACATGGCAAGCATGAGGGTTTCTTCGATGGAGCCTTTCCACTCAGAGGTAATGAGGACATGGCAGGAGTGGGCTCCATGAAGGGGTACATAGAACGACTCAGAGATAATGAGGACATAGAAGTTCTATGTAGAGGGGTGATTTATTTTTGGCGGAAGTGAGACGACTCAGAGGTAACATCGACGTGGTCATTTTGGAAATTTTGTGGATCTGTTACCCTTTTTGTGCACTGAGAGTGCGGGTAGTGGATTATGAGAGAGAAGGCTCTTTTAAGAAAAAAGTTCAGAGGTATGACCATACATGACTTACTACCTAGGAGAGACGACATAGATTTATCTGTAGTGACCAGAATATAAGTTCACCGGTACCTGCGGGTACATAACTCGATGATCTGGGAGAGTTAGAGTCGGCATATGAGTTCAGTGGTACGAAAGAGTACATGACTCGTCATTCTGGAAGATTTGTAGTCGGGATATGAGTTCAGCGGTACCAGCGGGTACATAACTCAGCGATCTGGGATATTTGGAGGAAGAATGTGAGTTCAGCGGTACTGGAGGGTACATAACTCAGCAATCTGGAATTTGGAGAATGTGAGTTCAGCGGTACCGGCGGATACATAACTCAATAATCTAGGATTTTGCGAATGTGAGTTCAGCGGTACCGGCGGGTACATAACTCAACTATCTGGAATTTGGAGAATGTCATTTAGACATAATATTTCTTCAGGAACTTGCCGTTGACGGGCAACATGAGCAAGTCTCCGTTTTGTTTTGCGAGGCGGTAAGCACCATTGGAGAATACAACCTCAATGATAAATGGACCTTTCCACTTTGGCTGGAATTTACCGGCAGTTTTGTGAGTCATAACCATCGGCCTCCGAACTGCCAGAACGAGATCGCCCACTTGGAACGTTCTGATTTTAACCTTCTTGTTGAAGGCTCTGGAGATGTGTGCTTGGTATAGCTCGATTCGTTGCTGAGCCAAAAGGCGCTTTTCATCTAAGGCCTCCAACTCTTGTAGCCGGCGACGGTAGTTATCGTCCGTCGTCAATTGGTAAGTGAGAGCGACGCGGAGCGAGGGTATTTGAGTCTCCAACGGGAGAACTACCTCACTCCCGTACACCAGGGAGAATGGTGTGTTCCCTGTGGCTGTTCGGACTGTAGTACGGTACGCCCATAAGCATTCACCAAGCTTCTCATTCCAGTCGCGTTTGTTGGATGATACGAACTTCTTGAGCAACTTGATGATGGTTTTTTTGAATGCTTCTGCCAACCCATTTGCTGCCAGATTGTATGGCGTCGAAGCAACATTCTGAATTTGATGCTTGTCGCAGAATCGATAGAAGGCATGGCTTGCGAACTGCGGACCATTATCGTGGATGATCCTTCGGGGCAGTCCAAAGCGATAGATAACGTAATGCTTGAGAAAGCTGATCACGTTTGAAGTCTTTACTTCTGCAAGTGGAACAACTTTCGCCCATTTGGAGAAGTAATCTGTGATGGCGAGTATGAAGCGATGTCATCGAGAAGAAGATGGAGTGATCGGACCGATGATATCCATTCCCCATGCTTCGAATGGCCAGGACGCCACCGTCGGGTGTAGAAACTCGGATGGTAGGTGGATGAAGTCTGCATGGACTTGGCAGGCTTTGCACTTTCTTGCATAGTCTATCGTATCTACTACCATCGTGGGCCAGAAGTAGCCCATTCTGCGAAGACGGTCTTACAATTTTGGGCCAGGCTGATAGGCCCCGCAGACACCGTCATGAGCTTCGCGTACGGCTTCTTTGGCTTCTGCGTTTGACAGACATCGAAGCAATAATCCATCGTAGGATCGGCGATACAGCATTTTCGTCTCTGTATCGTAGAAGAATCTGAAAGAACGCCTTCTGATAGAGGTGGCTTCCTTTGGGTCCACCGGCAGAATGTCGTAGACTGTGAAGTCAATGAATGGTTGTCTCCAGTCTTATGCTTCGTCGATCGTCTGAGCGGAAAAACTTGCCACGAATTGAATATTGTTCTTGGGACAGACCAGTTCATGGCCTATCACATCCACCAATTGATGAGCATAGTTCGGAACCGCTAGGAAGCGGCAAGGCCTGCTAAGGCCTCGGCTTTGATATTTTGTAGTCTGGGGACGTGTTCGATGAAGAACCCTTCAAATGACGAGATGACGTTGATCGCTATTTGGTGATAGGGGATCATGTCTTTATGGCGAACCTCGTATGAACTCCGAATCTGATTGACGATTAGCTGTGACTCGCCATATGCTTCAAGATATTCTACCCCCAGCTCTCTTACAAGTTGGAGGCCAATGACTAACACATTGTACTCGGCCACATTGTTAGAGCAAGGTTCCATGAGGGAGTAAGCGCGATTGATCACCAGTCCGGAAGGAGAAATCAGTACCACCACGACTCCGACTACGATGTTGCCTTTGGGTCCAGTCCTCGAAGCACCGTCGAAGAACATTTGCCATATATTATCGTGAGAGGTCACATGCGAGTCGGCGACCTCATCTGGGATGTCTTCGTATATTCTGGCCGACTCCGGGCCTGGGTGGGCTGCTAAAAAGTCTGCCAGAGCCTGACCTTTAACAGCATTTTACGGGACGAAGATCATATAGTAGGGGGACAGTAATATCGCCCATGTAGCGAGGTGAGAGCTGAGTGCCCCTGGTTTCGTCATGAGGAACCTGAGGGGGTTGACTCGTGATATCACATGTATGGTTTGCCCCGTGACATATTATCGCATCTTTTGAATGGCGAACACCAGGGCGAGGTATTCCTTTTCCACGGTGGTATATCGGTGCTCTGGCCCAATCATCATACGACTGAGGTAATATATAGTTTGCTCATGCCCTGCATCGTTGTTTTGTGCTAGTAGAGCGTCAAAGGAATGCTCCATTGCTCGTACATAGAGCAGGAATGGTTTTCCAGCAACCGGGGCCACCAGGACTGGAGGGTTTGATAAATATTCTTTGATGCTGTCGAAGGCACGCTGGCATTTTTCATCCCATACGAATGAGATGTCCTTCTTCATGAGATGGGTGAATGGCTGACATCGCCCAGAGAGGTTGGAAATGAACCTCATGATGTAAGCTAACCTCCCTTGGAGGCCTCGGAGTTCTCGAAGATTTCTCGGGGGACCCATCTCCATGATTACTTTTGTCTTCTCAGGGTCTACGTGGATACCCTGGAAGGTGATGATGAAACCCAAGAACTTTTCGCTGGATACGCCCAAGAAGGATTTTGTAGGGTTCATTTTCAAATTGTGCGCTCGTATTAGGTCGAACACTGTCCTTAGATCATGCAGATGATCTTCCTTAGAGCGGCTTTTGACGACGATATCGTCAACATAGCATTCCACTGGTTTGCGCAAGTGGTTTCTAAAGATAATGCTCATAGCTCTCTGATAGGTGGCCCCAGCATTCTTTAAACCGAAAGGCATGACTGTGTAGCAGAACGTGCCTATTGGTATTCGGAACGATGTATGCTTTTCGTCGTCGGGAGACATCTTAATTTGGTTGTACCCCGAGAAGCCATCCATGAACGACATACGTTCGAAGCCGCAGGTGTTGTCAATCATGATGTCTGTGATAGGGAGGGGGAACTCATCTTTGGGGCACGCCTCATTCAGATTGTGGAAGTCGATGCAGTTTCAAATCTTTCCATTCTTCTTGAGGACCGGTACTATGTTGGCGATCCAGTCTGGATGTTGCTCCTCATGAATGAAGCCGCTGGCTATCAGTTTGTTGACTTTGGCTTCGATCGCATCCATGATGCCTGGGCGGAAGCGTCGTTGTTGTTGTTTGACTGGCTTTGCATCTGGCCGAATGATGAGTTTGTGAAGAGCAATATCGGGATTTAACCCTGGCATGTCTTCATAGTTCCAGGCGAACACATTAATATATTCTTTGACGAGTTCCAGTAATGGTTCTCGCTCTTCGTCTATCAGGCTTTTACTAACGAAGATTGGTTTTGGAGAAGATTCGCTGCCTAGATCCACTTGCATGATCTCATCTTCAGTAGGAGGCTCTCTTTGTTCAAACCGCTTCTTCCATTGCGCATCCAGCTGTTGGGCCCACGGCTCTAATTAGAGGAGTTCAGAAAAGTCTTTACCTTCTTCGTAAGCATCAGCAAACGCCATGTTGACAGACAAGACCTGCCTGAATACATCCCCGATGCTGATATCCGAATCAGAAGTTGGTGATCCGGTTGAGTGTGACTGCCAGTCGCATTCCTCATCTGAGCTTTCAGGGGTCGTTGTAGGTGTAACATATCCCAGTCCGTATCGGGTCTTGTTGTAGTAGTCCTGTGGTTTGCCAGCTGGGACTGGCGACTTTAAAGGTAATTGTCGACCAGTACCATACTTCAAACTTGGCGTAGTCTCCAGATCATACACCTATTTTTGCATGAGATATTTGGATTGGGGGCCATATAGGTAGAGAGGCAGCCTCCCGGCGTCCGATTCGAGATCGACTTCTTCTATGGTGAAGGGTTGTGGATCATTCTTTCGGCCGAAGATGATTGGATGATCCCCTCCCTCGATTATAGAGTAAGCGTCTTCCGCTGGAGTGAGCTGATTTACGGTGTAAACATTTATCACCTGTGTGTGTAGGTGAGCGCCTATACCGTGTTCCATAGCATACATTGTACAAAGCTTATTAAGCTCGGTATAGTTCAAAGATAGCCCTTTATTGATGAAGTAAGGTATCTTTTCTAGCGGGATTACATCATCTGTGGATGGAATATCGGTGTGAGCAGCCACATACTTGGCCAGTTCTGGTTCTTCTTCGGCCACCCCCTGTATAAATGAAGACTGAGAGGATGACTTGGGCAACTTGATCATTAGAAGTTCTGCTGGTGGAGCAGAACGTAGAGTTGTTGGCAGACTAGCGACCCCCAGTTTCGTACTCGATGCTGGACGGGGAGTGGTTGGCTCGCTGGAAGCCCCCGACTTTGCATCGGGGTGACGATTCTTCTTGGGAAGACGTATCGTCATTGGTTTGTCGGAGGGATTGAGCTTCTCCGTTTGTGGCTGGCTGACTCTAGGCAGTCTGATTGTCAGTAGCTCCGTTGTGGGTCTTGGCGCTTGGCCGGACCTTGGCAGCCGGATTATTATTTGCCCTTCTTGTGTCGAGAGGCTGATTGCGTCCTTACGCAGAGCGGCCGTAAGGGGTACGGACTTGCCAGGTTTATGAACTTGGAGGTGGATCGTCAGAGGTTCTTCTGATCCTGTGGCCGTCTCAGTACGAGTTTGCACATCTCCTTCACCAAGGTGCCTCTTTGACTTTTCGTATAGGCAGGAGTCTGAGTAGTAGGATTCGACCCCTTTGAAGGGATCGATGTCGGCAAATTCTTTCCTCACGAAGCCGTGTTTTTCGCCATACTTGAAGCACTAGTGCAGCGTGGAAGGCACGATCATGTAATCGTGTATCCAAAGGCACCCCAAGAGGATATTGTAGGAAATGTCCGTATCTATGACGTAACAGGTTACTTCTGACTGAAGATCGCCAATTTGGCACTTCAAACGAATCTTCCCAATCGGGTAGCTCCTGCCCGAATTGAAACCGCTGATGGCGGTGCTTGTTGGCGTCAGGCGATGCATAGGAATGCGGAGATGATGTAACAGACCCTTCGGGATGATGCTTATGGAAGAACCAGGATCAATGTGCATCCGATCCACCTTTACGTCACCGATGTATCCAGTGTAATATAACGGCCGATCATGCAGGTTGGTTTTGATGAGCATATCCTGTGGAGTGAAGACAATGTTGGGCATCGCTCTTGTGCAAGCGCTATCTTGGAGATCTGCAGGCGGGCTCTCTCCCGTGAGGTTGACCTGAGCTAGATATACGTCGGCGTTCTGGAGTGCATCGCTCAAAGCCGCGTGAACAACCTTGGAGAGTCTCAGGAGCTCGTATAATGAAAATTTGGCCGGTGTGTTGGCCAATTGTGCCAAGATATCAAAGTTGTAGGGCCTTTCCAGTCCATGAGGTGCCTCTTTTCGGAGGGATTTATCAAAGCGAGTCTCCTTCGGCCTAGGCTTGTCGATCGTCGGAGGTTAGGAAGGTCCCGGAGTGTCAGCAGTGGCCGACTGATGTTCTTCGGTTGCTTTATCCGTTGTAGGTTGGGATTGAGCACCAGATCGAGTAACGACAACTGCGGCTTCCACGATATCTGCCGAAATTGTGTGGCAGGATCTGACTTTTCCATTCTTTTTCTTGCCAATGGAGGGTGGTGTGGACTGAGTCACCTCAGGTACCAAGTCTGGATGGACCCACATGACTTCCCTTCGTGATGTGGTAAGGGGTACTAGACCAGTAGCCTGATCTCGAGGAGGTAGAAGATTAGCAATCTCCATTGTCGCCCGAGGGATAGGTATCACGCCGTCTTGAGTCTCTGTCGGAGGAAAGCTACCAAACTGTACGGATACCATGTTGGCTGCCACGGTTACCTCCTCGAAATTAATGGCCAGAGCCTTCGAATCGATGAGATGTTGGATGTATCGCTTTAGTTGGTAGCGGTCGTGTGTAGCATGGTGGACGTAGCGGTGGTAATGGCAGTACTTTGGGTTCTCTATTTCTGTCGACCGAGGTTCTCATCTTAGTGGAGGGAGATGAATTCTATCTCCTTGTATGAGCATGTCCAAGATGGGCTTGACATGGCCGTCTTCGAAGGAGTAGGTCATTTGTGGCCATTGCTTGTCTGCCGATTTTGACTCAGGTTTCTGGGCTGTGTCGGCCACCATAGCATGCTTGCCCTTGTTGTCTCGATTGTTGGAGGAGTTACCACCATTGTTGTTGTTGGTATTAGGGCGCCTGCCCTTGTCCTCTCCCTCCGAGGTGTACAATCCCAGTTGGCGAGCCTTCTTCAACCTGTCCTCGGCGCTAGTAGTACTGATGATAAACGTCTTCCAGTCCTTAAATTGACTTTCACCCATCCAGAGGCTGATTGTTGGAAGCAGTCTCTTTTGGCAAATTTTAATTAAGGAGGAATTCGGATTACCAGACAGCAACTTCATGGCGGTTTGGCGGAACCGCTCAATATAGTTCCTTGTCAACTCTTTCTTCTCTTGAACGACGTCCATGAGGGTGGACATTGTGATGTCCTGTCCTACTTCGTAGAATCTCTCCAAGAACATGCGCTTGAAACTGGCGAAGGAGTGGATGCAATTGTCTGGCAGGTTATGGTACCAGTCGAAGGTAACCCCTTCCAATGTCCCGATGAATAATCGTGTAAGGATGGCATCGTCATGGGGCAGATGGTCGGTTGTGACCTTGAAGTAAGTGATATACCGACTTGCGAAGGTTTTCCCATCATATGGATTGATGTGGAATGGTTTATACTTTGGTGGAAAGGGAACATCTCTCCACGCAGCGGGATACGGTTGTCGTATCCTGAGGTCTTGGCAGTTTTCTCGGGCGTGGAACATGGCCCGGAGCTCCTGGACCTCTCTTCTTGCCTTCCTGGCCTCGTCTGCAGCGGTAGGAGCCGATATTTTAGGAAGATTATTGCCCGGGTTCGGTGTCGCTGAGTTCGAGTCTGCATTGACCGTGGGACCCAAGTTTGTTTGGCCAGGCGTCCCTCCTTGCAGAGTAAGGAGAGCTGCTTTGATCTCGTCCACGGATTTGACCAAAGTGTGCAGTATGGCCTCCAGAGTGTCGATGCGTTGGCGATCACTGGGACCATCTTGTTCGTCGTTTGTCATGAATGCCGTCCTGACGTGAGTAGAAGTAGAAGGGACGGTGGATAACGTACCCTCCGAATCATACCCCTGTACCGAAAAGTCATCGGGGTATGTGGGAATGTTCTCCTCTGGTGATGTGGATGATGAATCTTCCACTGTAGCAGATTTCGTCTTTAAACGGGTACCTTGGAAAACTTCGATGGTGGGCAACCGTTTAGACGACAGTTTCTTAGTCATAGTGGTTGAAATCTTCGGGCTGGAAATATTTGTTTTCCTCGCCCTCTCGCTGGCGGGGATTTTCTGAGCAGAGTTGCAGGAGACAACGGGAAGTGTCTCATCCTCTGAACATGGTTGTTGCAGTCTTTGGAAGACGGACTGCCGCTCTGCTCGTACCGTCGCGTTATTGCAACAGCAGTTGACGATGACTTGGGTGCAGTGACGTCCGTGGGAGGACTCTTTGCACCCTGAAGCCTCTTCTCTTTCCTTGCGGTTGTGGAGGATAGCTGTCACCCCCAGTTTTCAAATTAGGGGTATTTTCGTTATTTTTCGAGTTTTATAATTTTTAGGAATTTTATTTGATTTTATATGATTTTTAGGGATTTATTTGGTTTGGTTTGGATTTTATCTAATTCGGACTCAAGTTGGAGACCCGGGTAGCCTGGACACTAGTGGGACCCACATACTAGCTGGGCTTGGCCCATATATCATCCTAATTAGGTTAGAAACCATAAACCCAACTTCCATGGCTTAATTAGTCATTTTAGAGGCTTAATTGGTTAATTAGAAACAAACCGAACCAAACCGAAACAAACCGAACCCAACCTAAGTCTAATGGGTTTGGAGGGTTATTGGATCTCACCCAAACCCAATAACCCCCCCCCCCCCCCCCCCACATGGCGGGCCACATGTAGGAGCCCCCCTCTTTCTTCTCCACTAAGCAAACACTCTCTCTCTCTCTTTCAAAAATTAATTTTTTTTCAAGCTCTTCTTCCTCCAAGAAACCCATTTCTAGGAAAGCTTTTAATTCTCCATTAATTCCTCTTTACCATTTATTGGTTTCACAATAATTGTAGAGGAGGAGATTCTCTACACTTTGCCCATAGAATTTGTTAGGTTTCCTAAAAATATAGGTTAAGGATTATTAGGGGTTTATATTTATATATATATATATATATATATATATATATATATATATATATATATATATATATATATATTTTTTTTTTTTATATATATATATATATATATATATATATATATATATATATTATATATATAAGTATATATATATACTTATATATATAAAATATATATATATATATATATATATATATATATATATATATATATATATATATATATATATATATATATATATATATATATATATATATATATTTTTTTTTTTTTATAAGTATATGTGTGTGTGTGTGTTTGTGAGAGTGGTATTGGTGTCATGAGAGTGTCATGAGATGGTGGTGAGAGTGTGTGTTTGTGAGTGTGTGAGTGTTTGTGTGAGTGTGTAGATATATATATAAATATATCTATATGTGTGTGTCTATGTATATGTATATATATCTATATGTGTGTGTGTGTGTATTTATATATATATGTAGATAGATCTGTGTGTGTGTTTGTGTATATAGATATGTATATATAGATAGATAGATAGATAGATAGATAGATATATGGATATATAGTTGGATATATATATATATATATATATATATATATATATATATATATATATATATATATATATAGAGAGAGAGAGAGAGAGAGAGAGAGAGAGGAAGATAGGAAGAAGAGATGAAGAAGAAGAAGACCAGCAGTAGCAGCAGCTACAGCTGCAGTAGCAGCAGTAGCACTGGCAGCAGCAGCTGCCAGTTCCCTCCCCCCCCATTTTGGCCCCCTTAAACCCTTTAAAACCCCCCCAATGGATATATATATATATATATATATATATATATATATATATATATATATATATATATATATATATATATATATATATAGAAGAAGTTAGAAGAATTAGAATGGGAAGAAGTTTGAAGATTTAGAATGGGAAGAATTAGAAGAATAAGATTTTAGAGGAGATCGAGTTAGAGGGTAAATTTGAGCCCCGAGTGTCGGATTGAGATAAAACTTGGCGTGGACCTAGAATATGTGAATTAGATTTTACGGGTAGGCTCCCGAGTTGAAATCGGGATTGTAGGGCGCCGGTATCGCGCCGTACCATTGCGTATCTTGAAATATTCAAGATATCGGCAATGGGCTGTAAGATGGACTAGACGTCCACTTTACCTAGGTATCTTGGTAGGTAATATATGTATAGGCTAGTATCTTACTACCCTAGGGAGCACGGGTCAAAATACCAAGCGTAGGTAGGCTAACTAGGTTTTCACCTAGGCTAGAAATTTACCTTAGAAAGGGTAAATAAGGTAATTGGCCTACGACCAAGATTTGGGTTTCGAAGTCCAAGATGGACTTGGATATGGGTTGTAGAGGTTGGTAATGATTAGAAATAGTCGCCTAGACCTAGTCTTGACCCCGGTTGACTTTTTAGACCAAAAGTCAACTATGGGTCAACACTTTACCCAATTTAGTCCCAAATTCTATTAAACTTGAGCAGTTGACCAAAAGTCAACTATTAGTCACCATTGACCTAGGATTGACCTAGGGTTGACCTAGAGTTGACCAGAGTTGACCAGTTGTCCAAAAGTCAACTGTAAGTCAACCGTTGACTTAAATCGACCTAGATTAATTCTGTTTGACTTGTATTGACCCAGTACGACCTAGCTAGACCTAGAATGACTTAGATCGACCATGTACAATCTAGTTTGACCTTGTTCGACCTAGATTGACTTAGTTTGACTTGTCTTGACCTAGAATGACTTAATAGGGTTTAAATTGATTTGACTTTACTTCCTAAACATAGTATTGATACGTCTTGTTCTCTATAGGTCCTCGAGACGCAGCATCGGATCCCGTTGACATATCATATCTTATTACAGGCGAGTACATTCTCTGACACTTCTCCAATTTGTGATGATTGTTATAATTCATATAATTAGTATAGATATGCTTGTTCTCGACACATTGGTCACACGGATTGGTATTCATGGATCCCAACATGAGATGTTATTCCTCGTTATCTTGGTATATCTTGTGCAAGCTCCCTTATAGTTCTTATGCAGTATATGGACACCGATTCTCAAGAAGACTTGCTCCCTTCTCGTAGAATCCCGTGTCGTAACGTATCTTGCTTGGATCCACCCTACCAGTCGGAGACGGGGAGCACTAGTGTAGACATGTGGTCATTATCCACCTTGTTATTCTTGTAGACCTTATGAGTGTTAATCATACACTCCACGTATGATTAACCAGGCCAGTAGACCTTGTGCAGACCCAAGCCGGCCACATGTCGAAACTAGTACTCATACACCTAGATATATGATTCTTGATTCTTGTACATGCCATGATCAGTTTACTTGCCTTGTTCTAGCTCTAGATTTACAGCTTACCTTGCCATGATACTCACATGTACATTCCATGATTTTTTTGTATATGCTCTCTAATTACGGTCTTATAGCTTTTGTCATATCTTATGAACTGTTGTTAGTAGATTGTACTCGTTCCATCCTGACAGGATATGTTGACAAATATTACAGATGCTGATAAGGGGAATTACTGTACCTACTACGGTCCGGATGATGTAGTGGGCATAGACTTGGAGGCGTTGGTCCAGCAGGGCTTAGCTCCGCCTGGCGAGACCTTACCTATTGCTTAGTTAGAGTAGGTCTTTTATACTGGACCTTGTCTCCAGCTACTTTTGAGACTGTTATTATTATGGATTGTATTAGAGACTTGGACTTGTATATATTATTTGTGTTTGGACTTGACAGGTTATATATTTTATCGTCTTGTTGTCTTTATCTTTCAGTCTTTACTTT
Organism: Iris pallida; assembly: GCA_029216955.1. Lineage (NCBI taxonomy): Eukaryota > Viridiplantae > Streptophyta > Magnoliopsida > Asparagales > Iridaceae > Iris > Iris pallida. The sequence goes on along the minus strand of JANAVB010018200.1, from coordinate 3,704,568 downwards.
ATCATCTTAGAGTTATGATTTGAGCACTCATATATATTCATTGCTTGTCCTCCGTTCGGAGTTGACCATATTCTCGACAGGTTTTTGATATATATATATAAACTGTTTAGAGTAGAAAACCTACAGCGTTTCATGCCATTTTTACGGTGAGGGCTGGGCGTTGTCACGTGCACGTGCCCTTATAGCGGGTGCGGGTCGTGACACGTTTTAGTTGTGGCCCACGCAAGTCCTGAAGTCGCAATTAGTGCGATGTCGTGGCGGCACTCGTCTTAGAGTGTTGACTCGCGATATTGATATCTTGTGCCATATTGATATCTTTTTTAATTCTATCTTCAGGATGGTGCAGACCAGGTCCCAGCATCCTGAGTTCACGGACGCGAAGAGGTCTGCTATGACTCGCGAACCTGATCCGGACACTCCTGCTGCAGTCGGGGTGTCGGCAGCAGCAGCTATTGGGGGTGCTCCTCCGCTGGTTACGAGGGCTGACCCCAAGGTTGCTATGACTTTTCCGGCCGCAGAACTAGTGGTTGATGCGGGCGCTATTCCTCCTGCCGTACAGCGGATTCCTCTGCTAGTTGCAGACTTATTTCTACCTCCACCTCCTCTGCCTACAGATATTGGGCAGATGCTTACCTTCCTCCAGCACATGCTAGAGACTCAGAGAGCCCAGGCCGAGGCTCAGCAGAGGCAGACAGACGCAATGCGTCAAGGCATGGAGGATGCCCATCAGTTAGCCCTTGCAGCCGTGGAGCAGAGGGCTCCGCATCCTGGGACGCGATCGAGGTACGGAGTGTAACACCCAGTTTCTAAAATGAGGGTAATTTTGAATTTTTGTAGTTATAATTATTAATTAATGATATTTATTTCATATTAGAATTTTTAGTGATTTTTAATTAATTTTAAACTATTTAAATTTATGACTCGTGATTTTGGTGTTGTGCTAGTGATTAGTAGATACTGCCTACCCTAGAGCCTAGCCATGTGATTAGAGTATTTTTGATATTTTTAGGATTATTTGGATTTATTATAATTTATTAGAATTTATGGGAATTTTTAGGATTTATTTTGGATTTATTTGGACTAGTTTGATTTTTGACTAGTTTTGACTCATGTAGACCAACCTAGGAACTAACCATAGTTAGTTGGGTTTGGTTAGGTCAAGTGGACCCTAGTCTAACCTAGTGTGACTCAAGTTAGTGGTTAGTGATTCATTAGAACTTAAATTAGGAATTTAGGAATCAAGTTACTTGATAAATGGCTTGTGATTACACAAGTCATTTTGTGACTAAACTAGATAGGACTAGCTAAACCTAGCTCAACCCCCACCCTAACCTAACATGGCTGACCAGCTAGGTTTAACCTAGGGATTCCCCCTATTTAATCTCTCCTAGTTTTTAGGGCTAGCCTCTTTTAGGGTTCTTTCAAAGGTTCTAAGGAAAGAGGTGAGTCCCATCTTCCTAAAATCATTAAAAATCCATTTTGAATCCTTTTTCCTTCAAACCAATTCCATTAGGACCTAAATTTCTTCCTTTTGCTGCTGGAATTAATTTGGTTGCAGGAAGAAACAATTTGTGAGATTTGGAGGCTTGAGGAGTTCATTTCATTTGGGGGCTTTTCCACCCATTGTTCTCCAAGAGGTAACTTCTCCATTCCTCCATGGATTTCCATTTAGTCTTCACCAATAGAAGCCCTAAGGGTCCCCCTAAGGTCTGGGTAGGTTTCGTGTCCTGTGTCATTGGATTCGTGTCCGTTCTGGACACGTATCAGTGACCATAGCTTAGTGTTCGACGAAATGCCTCAAAGGGCATTTCGATCGAATTAATTCTTTGTGTTTGAATAGAAATCTTCGTTTTGTTCACGCTTACACGTTTCTGGGACACTGAGGTAGTTTTCGTGTCGGGTTGTGTCAGAATCTGGGCTTGGACACGCACGTACACACGCTCGCGCGCGCGCTACAGTGTTCCCCTGCTACTCGGGGCCTGTAGCGGACACGACACGCCTCTAGGACACATGAAACTTGACACGTAGCATGGGGCCATGACTGACACCCCGTGTGTCAAGTCTCATGTGTCCCCGTGTTGTGTCGAGGATGGAATCGTTTGTGCACGTGTCGTGCACTATGGGTTTCAGTGTTCCTGATGTGGGTTCCTGTTTGAATGTTTTAAATCGTGTTTTAATTAATAATTAAGATCCTAATATATGGTATATAGTGTATGTATATTGTTTACATGTTTTAGTTAGGTTTTTATGGATTGTTGGATTCGATTTGGCAACAAACCGATATTTTCCTGATACTGTTTGTTCCCAATTTTTTTGGACATTAATTTTCCTGATTGTCTGATGTTTTTCACTGTAAATCACCCCTCCCCACATATGTGTTGATCCACATTATTGAGATATACCATTTCGAATTTAGCTTTTATTTGTGAATGGCCTTTTTGGCTATTGGGTTGGTACTTGTGGACTGATCTAATGGTTCAAACTTTGGTACCTAGGTCCTATAGAACCTGAGGTTGTTTGAACTGAAACTGAGTTCAGTTTTCATCACTGTGTATACATGAAGTAATCTCTTTTCCTTCCTTTTGTAGTCCATTTTGTTCACACAACACACACACACTTTTGATTACCTGCTGTACACATTCTGTATTTTCCTGTTAATCTTTGACACACACATTTTCCTCTCTTTACTATTTTCCTGTACACTGATAAATTCCTGTCCACTGTTTTGATTTCCAATTATTCTTAAATTGGTTGATAGCATGATTAGGACTGTTGGGATATGTTTAAATCTGAGAGTTGGCTTTTATGATTCCTGCATTACATGTATACCATCACCTTTTCCCTTCACTTCACTGATTTATAAGTTCCTACTCATTGTTCTGGTTCACACATTTTTCTTCTCCTTCATTCATTTGTTATTCCTGTACATTGATTTGGTTAGTTCAGTTACACACATTTTGTTCTATGTTATCTTCACTGTTGTTCACTGATTGTTTTAAGGTTTTGTAATTCTTAATACTAGCTTACATGACCTACATGCCTAAAACTGAAAATTACATAGGTATTAACTTGAATGTATTGTCTAGGAAATTGTTGGATTGAAATGAGTTAAATCCCTTACCTATCCTGTGTGTTCCCCCCTGTTATGCGTTCCTTCACTGTTGTTCTCCTGAACACTGTCACTTTGACACAGCCCTTCACTGCTTATTATTTCCTGTCAACATATTCTTGATTTTTCCTGAGTACACAGACACCATTGTCCACATTTCACTAATTCTTTTCCTGTACACTGTTATGGTTCACATTGTTTCATGTTACACACACATGGTTGCTCTTCTCTACTGTTTTCCTGTATGCTATGTACACTGTCACTGGATAATTCCTGCACACCACACATGTTTCCTTCTTCACTGACCTTGCATTTCCTGCACTTCACACACAGCCACACACTTTGCACTGATTTTCTGCATACTAATTCCTGTACACTAGCCTACACCCTTCACTGTTAGAACTTTTCCTGAACACACTATCTTTCCTTTACTGATTTCCTGCACATAGACACTTGCACACTATTTGGTTTTGGGACTGATTTCCAGTTGCTTAAATCTGAGATTAGAAAGCATGTGATCCCTTCCTTCCTTCCTTTGAGACTGATTTTAGTTTTGTAGAATTAGGCCATGATTGTTCTTGCATTGCCATATGACTGTTAACATTTAGTTTAGTTCCATCTAAACCTGTGAATGGAAGAACCATGTATTGGGTTCCCTTCTTTTTTTACTGATTTGGTTAATTCCAGTTTTCATATCACACACTTCACTGGCACATATAAATTCCTGAATACTTTGACACAGTCCTGCCCTCATCACAGTTCACACACACCCACATGCTCTCTTTTAAATACATATGTTGGTATATGTATATATATTATATTGAATATGTATATGTTTGTATATCTATATACATGTATAGAATGTATTATGTAATATATGTAGATGTATTGAATATATATATGTAACTAATGTGTGTGCCTATATGTTGTGTGATATATACATATAGTTAGTCTATATGTTATGTATTACTATATTAGCTTATATATAAATAGGTCATTATGTGAAATGTTTTGAATGTAGATGATATCATGTGGTCATATGATTTATAGTTTGGCTTATAGGCATGGTATAGCCTATGACCTATATATGAGTCTGCTTGACCTAGTTTAGCCTAGTATAGACTAGTGTAGACTAGTTAAGCCTAGTTAGACTTGTTAGACCTAAGTTTGACTTCCTGGTTGACCAGGGTTGACCAAGAGTTGACTTTGACCTAGTTAGACCTAGACTCATGTAGAATGCATATCAGAGCTTCATTTTATCATTTTAGCCTTGTTGTGACTTGTGCTGTTCTGATTAGGAGCCAGACACCACTCCTTGGACGGTACTTTTCATATTGGACACTCAGATACAGGCGAGTACATTCTCTGATCATTTCATATCCTGCTTAGAATTATTTTCCTGCTTTAAATTACTTTACTTGATACTGTCACGTTGGTCACACGGTTTGGTACTATATGGATCTTTTCATGAGATGTTATCCCCCTCGGGAGCATCGGATACAGTATGTTTTGTGCGTTTCACGAACCATCACGTATCTCTATGCTTCCTCTGATTCACGAACCGCCTGTGACACATGTACTCTCATGTTCACAGAGCCCCCATGAATCACCTTCACGTATCACTCATTTTATGAGCCATGTGAAGTTTCACGAATCTTAACATAACTTGAACAGATCTTTGTGTATCGATTGGGGATGGGGGAGTGGAAATAGACATGTGAATATTATCCTAGTAGCTGTAGTCATGAATCACTCTCTTAGCTGTAGTCATGAATCTCCTATGCCATTCACATGTTTATATTTTACTCTGACTCACTAGTCACTATTAGCTCTTTACTTATAGTAGATATTTCCATTACAGTTTCTCTCTCTGTTTACATACTGCATTTCTTCAGTATCTATATCTTACTTTACTGCATGATTATCTTTTCTAACCTGCTATGAACTGTTGAGATGTACTGTACTCGCTCCTGTCCTGACTGGACCTGTTGAAAATATTACAGAGGACGAGGAGGAGGCCTGGGAGGATACCTTCTTCGGATAGCTCTAGCTGAGGACTTCACCCACTGCCTAGACTAGTTTAGTTAGGCCTTATCTTATTTTCATGTTGTCTTGAGTCTGTTTAGTTAGTCTTTACTTCTGTTCAGAGATGTTGAGTTGTATATTTTCTTTTCTTCTGTAAGCTGAGATATGTACTCTGGATATTTGCTGGGATATTATCTGTCACGACCCGATCCCAATATTCTGGGTCTAGTCGGATCATGCCCAGCCTGCACCGTTGTTGAGACGGCGGCAGTAAGCTGTTCAGTAGCAGGTAACCATACAACAACACTATAATTTGTCACAACTCAACATCGGAAAATTTAAAACTTTATTAAACTTTTACATGAAATAAAAGATACAACTTAAACCATTTTTTTTATACATCATGAATAAAAGAAAACTCTAGGCAAACAGCTCAGCAATCTCGAATTCCTCGTCTTGGGATCGCGTAACAAAGCCTCATCAGTGATACCTAAAATGTTGGGTCTCCAGTTAGGAGGGAGCAAAGTACAATTACGAATATCCAATAATTCAAATAATAATTTGAAATTTGCAATGTTAAACAATTTGAAATACTTTAACAATATTTTTCACAATTCTACAATTGAAAACAATGTGATTTGAGTAGGTAACGAACTATGACCGGCTTGGGATGATTCAATTATATCCTAATGATACGGTCCGGCCTATCCTCGTATATAGGAGGAATCAGCTCGCACAATCAATGATGCAATATAGGGGTATTGGTCATAGACGCTACACTACTCCCCCAATATCCCGAGTCAATCAGATTCAATCAATGAGTCAATATTCGAACTCTAGGAGAGAGTTCCGTGTAGCAATGTGGTTTAAAATTGCAATAAAACAATTACTAGATAAATTACCAAATAGACATAACTGCACTTGCCTATGTTTTAGAATGACTGGATAGACGAGTCGGTACCGAGGAGGAACGTCAGGTGTAACTTCGAGTTCCTACAGTTGAGAACTCGACTTAGAACCTTGAATAACTAGACTAAGTGTGCTAGTTGCAATCTCTAGTAGTAAGTCCTAGTCAGGTTTTAGTTGTTATTAAGCTACAGCTATCGTTTACGTCGCAACTACGTGCGTTGATTAAGCCGGTTAATTGGATTATTTGGAAATACACGAGAATCAATTTAACTTTGGAAAACTTTGAGTTTTTGTAATATACATATAAAAATACAGTTTTCCTTTAGTGATAAATCGTGAACTAGTTATTTTCTAATATTTTATCCATATTAATTAATTCTTAATTAATCAGTAAATTACACTCTAGCTACGATTATGCGTCTAATCACAACCACCCAAATCACATCCACCAGAAAATAAAATAAAACTATGCTACCCAATACAATGGCACAGCTAATGGTCCTAGGGTGGGCTTATGCCCTGTACAATTTTCTTTTACATCAAATGAGAGAAAATGACTTAATTATTAAATAAAGTGCGGTAATTAAATAACTATACTAAATAGTCTAAATATTAATTAAAATAATTGAAAATGAAAGCTAAGAGTCTCAGACTCGGTCCATTCCTCAAAATTCGGCTAATACCCCAACGTCCGGTCGGACCGGTGCGTTTGCATTTCGCCAGGGCCCACAGACCGGTACGGTCGTCGCCCGAAAATCAGTTTAAAATTCATTTTCGAAAGCCAATTTTGAAATCAATATAAATATAATTTTTGTAAAAATTTGGGCAGCACTTCCTCTATTTCGGAACAAACCCAAAACTGGGAAATGCGCCACAGAAAACCTGCAAATATTCTATCCCAAATAATAATCCTAAAATATCCACCGAAACTAATTTCCAACACCACCAGAATAATTCCCAAACAAACGAATTTCCCAAAATATTCGGAAATTCCATAATCAATCCAAACCACACCAAACCAGCAGATAAAACATAGGAAAATACGCTAACGCAGCAAATCGAAAAATACTACGCAGCTAACCGGATTTCCCAAAGGGAAACCGGGGACCGATTTCATCATAGACTACCGAGAATAAACGCAACGGGGCAGAGAATTTATACCTCGGGTGCTCGGCTAGAGCTCTCAGATGATAAAATAGAAGAATAATCCAGCAGCGACGTTCCGAAATGATGCTGACCCAACGTCGTCGACGTCGAACGTCGAAAACTCCGAAATAGGCACAGCAGAACAAATCCAGAGAACACTCGCCCAAAGAGAAATGAGCTCGGCTAGAGACAGTACCAGAGGCGCTGCCGAGAACGGAACTAGGGCACGCTGGCCAGAAGAGAGACGCTGCGAAGAGCAGCGCTGTCGGCGGACAGCGACGCTATCGGCAGCGTAAAGGGGAACAGTCGTCGGAGAGCCGACGGGAAGGGCGTACGGGGGTACGCGTCGGAGTGAGGCCGCACGAGGGCGACAGATCTGGACAGCGGGGACCGCGCGCGAGAGAAGCTCGGCGCTGGTCGAGCTCGCCGGAGGGTGGCGCGGAAGGGGGTGCGCCGGTCGGCTAGGGCGAGCGGGTGCTCGGCGGCCAGAGGGGTTGCCGCGAGAAGGGGGTGGCGACGATGGGGTCGCGCCGAGGGCGGTCGGTGGCGCGGGACAGCGCGACCGGAGGGGGCGCCGGAGAGTGGTCGACCGAGGGAAGCTCGGTTTCACCGGAAATAGATCTAGGGATTTGAACTTTGGGGAAGAAGAGTGAAGAGGGCTTTATATAGGTATAGAGGAGTTGGGGGTTACCCATAGGGGAGGTGGTCGGCCACCTTGGCCATAATAGCGCCGGCGACGGGAAGGTGGAGAGCCATCGGTTGGTCGGGGACGAGAAACCAAAAAGAACTTCGGTTACAAAGAAGTAACAGAGAGTGGAATACTCTCTCTCTCCCAAAACTTAGACTTAAAGACTTAAAGCCTTTAAAACTCCAATTCAGCAAACACCAACTAATGAATGAAATCTCATTCATTCACAGAATGAAGAGTTTGGAAAAAATTGGTATGGACCTTTTTGGCTTTAATCAGCTAAATGGTGGGCTTAAGGTAGCTAAATGGATTTGGGCCATTTAGAGAAAATGGCTTTAAAGTTTTAGCTAAAATGGGTTTTAAGACTTTGGAAAATAATGAATTTAAGGTTTTGAGCAAAAAATTGTTTTGAAGAAAAATTTGATAAATAAATATTGGTAATTAAAAACTAACTAAAAATGTTTTTAGTTCCAATTCGATTTCGGGTCCGGGTCTGGGCTGACAATCAAAATTCCTTGTTTTAATTATTTTGGAAAAGAATTTTTCACACTTATTTGATTAAACTAATACTAATATTAAATTAAAATATTCACAACTTAAATGATCACATTATTCTAGAAAATTTATTTAGCAAAATAAAAATTAAAATTGCAGTCTAAAATTACGGGTTTCACAACCTTCCCTCCTTAAGAAATTTCGTCCTCGAAATTTAAAGGCAGGGTAGAAGAATCAAACAGCTACGGGTACTACGCCCGTAACTCAGGTCCAACAATAAGAATTTTTCAAGACAGTCGTGGATGAGACGATTTAGGGACAAGTTTTTATTTATGATATCATCCACGCAGAAAAATACAAAAGCGAACCAAAGTACACGAGGTTGATCAGACCATCATGCACCGGTCCTGATTAGACAATATATTAGTGGGTGTACCCAATAAAATACCATCATGATCAAGCTTGATAAAGAGATAGCTTGCAAAACTAGGCTGACTTAGCAGCATCAGTCAAGTTTAGAACGAAAAGATAAGAAGATAGGAGTTTAAGTGATGGCTCAAATTCTGATCTTCTTCTCACCTCTGACTACGCTTGCAACTGGTTTCTCTGGCACTGAAAGGTTGAGTCCAATCTTCAGCTCTGAATTATCCAAAATGTGACTCGGATCCGGAATGTAATGTCTGAGCTGTGACGTAGAAGACGTTGCACACCCTCAAGATTAGCTGGTAGAGCTAACTGGTACGCTACTTCCAACTCGTCTTAAACTTCAAATGGCCTGATGTACCTGGCCTCAATTTCCAGCTCCGTCAAAACTGATTGTTCCTCTGGTAGGAGAAAACTTCACAAAAGACGCTATCTCCTTCTTCAAACTCCACTGATTGATGATGCTAACTTGGTAGTTGTTGTAAGGAAACTCTACAAATTTTAAATGATCTTCTCCAAGATCGTCCAATTTCCCAAAACACAAGATCTAACATATCTTCAAGCGTCTGGATTAACCTCTCTGATTGCTCGTCCTACGGTACTCGATGAATCCGGTAGATGTGCTTCCCGTACAATGCTGCCCACTTCTTAGTGGATAAACCAACTTTGAAAGGAATAAAGTGTGCTGACTTAGTCAGTCGGTTTACTAAAATCCAATTGGTGCCCTTCCCTCCTTAGGAATAAGGCAATCCTTACTCAAAGTTCATTGTTATATGCTTCTACTTCTACTCCGAATTGTCCAGCGGCTCCAACAAACTTGATGTTCTCTTGCTAAATTCCTCATGTTGACAAATTCACATCTAATCCTATACCTGGAATTGTCCTTTATTCCATAACACCAATCAATGGAGGCATATTCCGATACATCTTATCATCTCCTGAATATATGGAATACTGTGACTGGTGCATTTCTTTCATCAACTTGTTCCTCCGTTTGTCAGCCGATACGCAAAGTCTCGTACCATTCTTCAGAGTTCCACTGCTGATTAATTTAGAAACCCTCAAGTGTTCTTGCCAACACTTGATCTCTAAGCCTGCCAAGTGCCTCGTTTTGAAACTACGTTCTCTTGATTTTTTGTCCCTCAGCCTCGAACTTCATCAATACTGAATTAGCATCCAGCTCCGTCCTTCTATCTCCAGGTAGTATAACCTCCAGTCCAAACTTCTCGATGCAGGTCGATGTCGAAAACCTTCATCTGCCTCAACCATCTTCTTAGTCTAACATTCAGCCCTTCCTGAGTGAAGACATATTTCAGACTTTGGTAGTCCGTACATATTTTCACTCCCTTTCCATAAAATTATGCTTCCATAGCTTCAAAGTAAAGATAATTGCAGCAATTCAAATTAGGTGTGGGATGATTCTTCTCATGAGTCTGTAGTTGCCTACATGTGTAAGCAATTACTTTCCCATGTTGTTGAAGAATGCAACCCAGTCCTTTTCCAGAGACATTACTGTAAATTGAGAACCCACCGGTTCCTGCGGATAGCGTAAGGATTGGTGTAGTGGTAAGTCTCTTCTTCAGCTCCTCAATGCCGCCTGGCAAACTTTCGTTCAGATGAACTCTTCATTCTTCCAGGTGAGCTTCGTCATTGGCTCAGCAATCTTGGCGAAATCCTTCACGAACTTCTGATAGTAGCTAGCCAAGTTCAAGAAACTTCCGAATTGAACTTGGGGTCAACAACAGCTATCTTCCATCGAAATTTCTTCTCTTGACAACATAGCCAAAAGTTACCTTATCAACAATCCATGTTCAGATAACTTATTATAAACTTCTTTTTCCTCAAAGTTTCCAAAATTTCCTCAGGTGTTCTTCATGCTCTTCTTCAGTCTTCAAATATATCAGATGTTATCTATGGAGAAGATAAACTGATTCAAATACTCATGAAAATCTCTGTTCATGAGATTCATGAACACAGCAGAAGCATTTGTCAGTCTAACGTCCTGACCAAAGAAAACTATCCATACTTGGTGTTTAAACGCCGTCTTGGAAATGTCCTCTTTTCTGACTTTAATTTGATGGTAGTCAGATCTTAAGTCAAACTTCGAAACACCCTAACTCCACACAACCAGATCAAACAGATCCTCGATCCAGACAGAAAGTACTTGTTCTTTAGTGTCTGATAATCGATGCACATCCGTTGTTCCATCCTTCTGGGCACAAACAAGATTGGTACTCCCTAAAGTGAAGTTCCATTCTGAATAAATCCTAGAGCCTTCATTGATCTGGTCCTTCATTTTCTTGGCCACCCTCGGGTTGACTCTGTAACATCCTTTAGAATTAGGGAAAGAGCCAGGGACTAGGTCAAGGGTGAATCCTATGTCTAGATCTGGGATAATCCGGGAGACTATCAGGGAAAACATCTGCCATAAGGGTGTAACTAAAATTTCTATTCATGGGGAGAATTACAGCAAAAACTCTTATGATTGATCTAAGGACATCCTGTTACAACTTCCAAAAAGATGATGTTATTCTGCGGTTCTAGGTACTATTCTTCATGGTTCTGTATGAGCAGGCTCCAACTGCTTCCTTTCCTATGAACCTCGAGTATGCATCATGCCTTATTGTAAGGGGTAGGGTCTGCTGGATAGAAAAAGGGTCCCTAGGTTGTGGCCTAACAGGTGTTGCTGGATTATGAGCTCTGGTTTGATGGAAAGATAAGGGGCAGTCCTTTACCCGATGCTCAGCTGATCCACATGCCAAACATTGTCCCAATCTCTTGCGGCAACTAACGGTCTGATGACCAGGCCTCTTGCAGTAGTTACAAACCCATAGCTTCTTACGACAAGGCTGCCGAAAAGTAGAGTACTTGATGGGACCCAAATATCTTCTAGATTCAAGGGTATCCTTCCTAGGACAAAAGTTCTGCTCTAACTTGGTTGGGGATAACTAAGGCTACATCATGACGTTCTTCATGTCTTCTCTCGTGATATTCATCTGTTCCTGCTGGGCTTCATCTTGAGCTTTCTGGAACTCCATGATTTCTTGAAATATGGTAACCATTTGGAAGATGTTTACTGGTACTGGTGGGGTAACAAAAATAAATACTCCACCAAGGAAATACAACTCAGTTGAGATGAGGTAGGAATCGCAAGTGTAGTGAAAACTTCACTGGATGCATTATGAGGACGGTCAAACAGCCGCGAGGGAAAGGACCTTGGGCTTGGTTGAGGAGATGGGGTATGATCCGGAGATGACACCTCATCGCCAACAGGATTTGGTCAACGGTCATTCTCTGGATGGTTTAGGATGCAAACATAAGCAAGGTATCCTACCAGTCTATAATCAAACAAAAATATTTATTTATAATATATTTCGGTCCTATGTTGTGACAAATTGATGTTCTAGTGTTCTAATTGTTTCTAAATATGTTTTCCTAAGTTGTTGATTCTGACCTGCATGGGCCACCACTAAAAACATGTCACGACCCGATCCCAATATTCTGGGTCTAGTCGGATCATGCCCAGCCTGCACCGTTGTTGAGACGGCGGCAGTAAGCTGTTCAGTAGCAGGTAACCATACAACAACACTATAATTTGTCACAACTCAACATCGGAAAATTTAAAACTTTATTAAACTTTTACATGAAATAAAAGATACAACTTAAACCATTTTTTTTATACATCATGAATAAAAGAAAACTCTAGGCAAACAGCTCAGCAATCTCGAATTCCTCGTCTTGGGATCGCGTAACAAAGCCTCATCAGTGATACCTAAAATGTTGGGTCTCCAGTCAGGAGGGAGCAAAGTACAATTACGAATATCCAATAATTCAAATAATAATTTGAAATTTGCAATGTTAAACAATTTGAAATACTTTAACAATATTTTTCACAATTCTACAATTGAAAACAATGTGATTTGAGTAGGTAACGAACTATGACCGGCTTGGGATGATTCAATTATATCCTAATGATACGGTCCGGCCTATCCTCGTGTATAGGAGGAATCAGCTCGCACAATCAATGATGCAATATATGGGTATTGGTCATAGACGCTACACTACTCCCCCAATATCTCGAGTCAATCAGATTCAATCAATGAGTCAATATTCGAACTCTATGAGAGAGTTCCGTGTAGCAATGTGGTTTAAAATTGCAATAAAACAATTACTAGATAAATTACCAAATAGACATAACTGCACTTGCCTTTGTTTTAGAATGACTGGATAGACGAGTCGGTACCGAGGAGGAACGTCAGGTGTAACTTCGAGTTCCTACAGTTGAGAACTCGACTTAGAACCTTGAATAACCAGACTAAGTGTGCTAGTTGCAATCTCTAGTAGTAAGTCCTAGTCAGGTTTTAGTTGTTATTAAGCTACAGCTATCGTTTACGTCGCAACTACGTGCGTTGATTAAGCCGGTTAATTGGATTATTTGGAAATACACGAGAATCAATTTAACTTTGGAAAACTTTGAGTTTTTGTAATATACATATAAAAATACAGTTTTCCTTTAGTGATAAATCGTGAACTAGTTATTTTCTAATATTTTATCCATATTAATTAATTCTTAATTAATCAGTAAATTACACTCTAGCTACGATTATGCGTCTAATCACAACCACCCAAATCACATCCACCAGAAAATAAAATAAAACTATGCTACCCAATACAATGGCACAGCTAATGGTCCTAGGATGGGCTTATGCCCTGTACAATTTTCTTTTACATCAAATGAGAGAAAATGACTTAATTATTAAATAAAGTGCGGTAATTAAATAACTATACTAAATAGTCTAAATATTAATTAAAATAATTGAAAATGAAAGCTAAGAGTCTCAGACTCGGTCCATTCCTTAAAATTCGGCTAATACCCCAACGTCCGGTCGGACCGGTGCGTTTGCATTTCGCCAGGGCCCACAGACCGGTACGGTCGTCGCCCGAAAATCAGTTTAAAATTCATTTTCGAAAGCCAATTTTGAAATCAATATAAATATAATTTTTGTAAAAATTTGGGCAACACTTCCTCTATTTTGGAACAAACCCAAAACTGGGAAATGCGCCACAGAAAACCTGTAAATATTCTATCCCAAATAATAATCCCAAAATATCCACCGAAACTAATTTCCAACACCACCAGAATAATTCCCAAACAAACGAATTTTCTAAAATATTCGGAAATTCCATAATCAATCCAAACCACACCAAACCAGCAGATAAAACATAGGAAAATACGCTAACGCAGCTAATCGAAAAATACTACGCAGTTAACCGGATTTCCCAAAGGGAAACCGGGGACCGATTTCATCATAGACTACCGAGAATAAACGCAACGGGGCAGAGAATTTATACCTCGGGTGCTCGGCTAGAGCTCTCAGATGATAAAATAGAAGAATAATCCAGCAGCGACGTTCCGAAATGATGCTGACCCAACGTCGTCGACGTCGAACGTCGAAAACTCTGAAATAGGCACAGCAGAACAAATCCAGAGAACACTCGCCCAAAGAGAAATGAGCTCGGCTAGAGACAGTACCAGAGGCGCTGCCGAGAACGGAACTAGGGCACGCTGGCCAGAAGAGAGACGCTGCGAAGAGCAGCGCTGTCGGCGGACAGCGACGCTATCGGCAGCGTAAAGGGGAACAGTCGCCGGAGAGCCGACGGGAAGGGCGCACGGGGGTGCGCGCCGGAGTGAGGCCGCACGGGGGCGACAGATCTGGACAGCGGAGACCGCACGCGAGAGAAGCTCGGCGCTGGTCGAGCTCGCCGGAGGGTGGCGCGGAAGGGGGTGCGCCGGTCGGCTAGGGCGAGCGGGTGCTCGGCGGCCAGAGGGGTTGCCGCGAGAAGGGGGTGGCGACGATGGGGTCGCGCCGAGGGCGGTCGGTGGCACGGGACAGCGCGACCGGAGGGGGCGCCGGAGAGTGGTCGACCGAGGGAAGCTCGGTTTCACCGGAAATAGATCTAGGGATTTGAACTTTGGGGAAGAAGAGTGAAGAGGGCTTTATATAGGTATAGAGGAGTTGGGGGTTACCCATAGGGGAGGTGGTCGGCCACCTTGGCCATAATAGCGCCGGCGACGGGAAGGTGGAGAGCCATCGGTTGGTCGGGGACGAGAAACCGAAAAGAACTTCGGTTACAAAGAAGTAACAGAGAGTGGAATACTCTCTCTCTCCCAAAACTTAGACTTAAAGACTTAAAGCCTTTAAAACTCCAATTCAGCAAACACCAACTAATGAATGAAATCTCATTCATTCACAGAATGAAGAGTTTGGAAAAAATTGGTATGGACCTTTTTGGCTTTAATCAGCTAAATAGTGGGCTTAAGGTAGCTAAATGGATTTGGGCCATTTAGAGAAAATGGCTTTAAAGTTTTAGCTAAAATGGGTTTTAAGACTTTGGAAAATAATAAATTTAAGGTTTTGAGCAAAAAATTGTTTTGAAGAAAAATTTGATAAATAAATATTGGTAATTAAAAACTAACTAAAAATGTTTTTAGTTCCAATTCGATTTCGGGTCCGGGTCTGGGCTGACAATCAAAATTCCTTGTTTTAATTATTTTGGAAAAGAATTTTTCACACTTATTTGATTAAACTAATACTAATATTAAATTAAAATATTCACAACTTAAATGATCACATTATTCTAGAAAATTTATTTAGCAAAATAAAAATTAAAATTGCAGTCTAAAATTACGGGTTTCACATTATCTTAGACTTTTCCATCTTTAGTATTTCCTTTAGATCTATATCATATTGTGTTCTCTTCCTCCTTAGTTGTGATTGAGTTCATTTACTGCTTATTATTATATTGCTAGATGTATGTTGACCTAGGACAGCGTTCTACCGCCGACACTACGGCGTAGGCTGGGCGTTGTTACATTCTCGTACCCTCACAGTGGGTGCGGGTCGTGACACATTTTTAGTGGTGGCCCATGCGGGTCGAGTTTATGTAGTGGTATTCGAACTAGAGTATCACTACAGCCTGCAGTAGGATTAGGATACATATTTTGAAGGTACTCAATCACGGTTAGGATTCATTGAAAGATTCCTGGGACGACCCTTGAGAATCTTGTTTAAACTTCAATTTAAATCATTACCCTTGCTTTGTTGCTCTCACTCCTTGATTATCGAATTTGATTTGTTGGATCGTTGTTGATTTGATTTTCCTATCGAGATGAATTTTTATGGCCCGAGTTACGATATTTTTCTGATAACATATGACGACGGGAATACAGGGATGGTAAAACGTCTACTTGGTTATGGAACCTAGAGTTTATCGCAGCTATATTAGCTGGCGTGGTGGAAACATAGAGACCTGACTTCGGATGTACGTATCTTGGTTATGAGATTTAGAATTCCTCGCAGCTATACTAGTCGGCATAGCGAGAATTCCAGACGACATGATTATAGAGGTGCATGCCCCTGTTATGTACTCTACTGTTTATCGCAGCCTTGCTTACTAGCATGGCGAGGACTCTGAGTATCATAATTTTTGGACAGACGTATATGATTTTCAGATTGTATCTTAGAAAGGTTCTTAAATATATCGTCTCTATCTTCATTCCAGTTATTATAAATTGTTTCCATCATTAAACAATTTAGGAGTAGAGATCTTCTTAGCTTTATAGAGCTTTACATATGTAGTTCTTCCTTAGTGTGATGATTTGATGACTTGTGATTAGGCCCTTGTCTTAGGAATGATAGTATAGCCTGGCTTTAAATAGTAATTCTTGTAGTTAGTTCTTCTTTGTTGATATTTACTATTTTTTCAGCCTTGATGATTGATTTATATTTTATTTCCTTTCTCTTTCTTTCAGTATGGCACCCATGACCCGAGCCCGTCGCCTGAGAGCAGCTGCAGCTACTGAGAGCGTGCCCCCACCTCCTACTGTTCAGGAGATAGTTATCCCTCTATCTGACCAGGGGGTGGTGGCACCTCCTGCCATTGAGGAGAGGGTGGTAGCCTCGCCAGAGAGTCTTCCTCCATCTCCTGTCGTTCAGGAGAGAGCTGCGGATTTGCCTGAGACCGAGAGCCCTTCTCTACCCTCTGTACTCCCTACTGTACCACCCGGAGGTTTGTTACTTGATGCAGCCCAGGTGTTTGCATTTTTCCAAGAAAGGATGATGGAGTCACAGAGAGTTCATGAGGAGGCCATGAGAGAGCAAATCCAGAGGTTGCTACGTCTGCGGGACTCTGTGCTTCTAGGAGGAGAGCCTAGCTCCAAGAGGACGAGAAGCAGTACCCAGTCCTACCCAGAGTCTGAGGAGTACCTATTTATCCAGCCTATATCATCATACCCAGCCCAATCTCCTGTCCAGCCGAGGCCAGCTGAGCCGGAGCCTATCTGTGCCTACTGCAAGAAGTCTGGACACAAGCGGAACAACTGTAGAAAGAGACTAGGATTGTGCCTAATCTGTGGTTCAGCTGCACACTGGATGCAGCACTGCCCTGCTATACCTGCCCCAACCAGGGCCCTCTTCCAGGAGGGAGTTCTGGTTCTCAGACCTAGCTGGAGGTGAGTTTGACCTAACCTTAGTATTCCTTTTTGAGAATTTTGATGCATCCCTTGCTTGTATGTTTTGTTACCTTGTGATTGCCTAGTACTGTAGCATGGTTGGTATACTAGAAGAGACCACAGACTGATATTGCATGCCATGACCCCATAGGTTACACTTTTCAACTGTATGTTTAAGGTAGATTCTGAGACTATGATTGCTGGGGGTTTAACCTAGAAGGCCTACTACCATCTTAATTTCGAGGACGAAATTTTTATAAGGTGGGTAGGATTGTAACACCCAGTTTCTAAAAAGAGGGTAATTTTGAAATTTTGTAGTTATAATTATTAATTAATGATATTTATTTCATATTAGAATTTTTAGTGATTTTTAATTAATTTTAAACTATTTAAATTTATGACTCGTGATTTTGGTGTTGTGCTAGTGATTAGTAGATACTGCCTACCCTAGAGCCTAGCCATATGATTAGGGTATTTTTGACATTTTTAGGGTTATTTGGATTTATTATAATTTATTAGAATTTATGGGAATTTTTAGGATTTATTTTGGATTTATTTGGACTAGTTTGATTTTTGACTAGTTTTGACTCATGTAGACCAACCTAGGAACTAACCATAGTTAGTTGGGTTTGGTTAGGTCAAGTGGACCCTAGTCTAACCTAGTGTGACTCAAGTTAGTGGTTAGTGATTCATTAGAACTTGAATTAGGAATTTAGGAATCAAGTTATTTGATAAATGGCTTGTGATTACACAAGTCATTTTGTGACTAAACTAGATAGGACTAGCTAAACCTAGCTCAACCCCCACCCTAACCTAACATGGCGGACCAACTAGGTTTAACCTAGGGATTCCCCCCTATTTAATCTCTCCTAGTTTTTAGGGCTAGCCTCTTTTAGGGTTCTTTCAAAAGTTTTAAGAAAAGAGGTGAGTCCCATCTTCCTAAAATCATTAAAAATCCATTTTGAATCCTTTTTCCTTCAAACCAATTCCATTAGGACCTAAATTTCTTCCTCTTGCTGCTGGAATTAATTTGGTTACAGGAAGAAACAATTTGTGAGATTTGGAGGCTTGAGGAGTTCATTTCATTTGGGGGCTTTTCCACCCATTGTTCTCCAAAAGGTAACTTCTCCATTCCTCCATGGATTTCCATTTAGTCTTCACCAATAGGAAACCCTAAGGGTCCCCCTAAGGTCTGGGTAGGTTTCGTGTCCTGTGCTATTGGATTCGTGTCCGTTCTGGACACGTATCAGTGACCATAGCTTAGTGTTCGACGAAATGCCTCAAAGGGCATTTCGATCGAATTAATTCTTTGTGTTTGAATAGGAATCTTCGTTTTGTTCACGCTTACACGTTTTTGGGACACTGAGGTAGTTTTCGTGTCGGGTTGTGTCGGAATCTGGGCTTGGACACGCGCGTACACACGCTCGCGCGCGCGCTACAGTGTTCCCCTGCTACTCGGGGCCTGTAGCGGACACGACATGCCTCTAGGACACGTGAAACTTGACACGTAGCATGGGGCCATGACTGACACCCCGTGTGTCAAGTCTCATGTGTCCCCGTGTCGTGTCGAGGGTGGAATCGTTTGTGCACGTGTCGTGCACTGTGGGTTTCAGTGTTCCTGATGTGGGTTCCTGTTTGAATGTTTTAAATCGTGTTTTAATTAATAATTAAGATCCTAATATATGGTATATAGTGTATGTATATTGTTTACATGTTTTAGTTAGGTTTTTATGGATTGTTGGATTCAATTTGGCAACAAACCGATATTTTTCTGATACTGTTTGTTCCCAATTTTCCTGGACATTAATTTTCCTGATTGTCTAATGTTTTTCACTGTAAATCACCCCTCCCCACATATGTGTTGATCCACATTATTGAGAGATACCATTTCGAATTTAGCTTTTATTTGTGAATGGCCTTTTTGGCTATTGGGTTGGTACTTGTGGACTGATCTAATGGTTCAAACTTTGGTACCTAGGTCCTATAGAACCTGAGGTTGTTTGAACTGAAACTGAGTTCAGTTTTCATCACTGTTGATACATGAAGTAATCTCTTTTCCTTCCTTTTGTAGTCCATTTTGTTCACACAACACACACACACACTTTTGATTACCTGCTGTACACATTCTGTATTTTCCTGTTAATCTTTGACACACACATTTTCCTCTCTTTACTATTTTCCTGTACACTGATAAATTCCTGTCCACTGTTTTGATTTCCAATTATTCTTAAATTGGTTGATAGCATGATTAGGACTGTTGGGATATGTTTAAATATGAGAGTTGGCTTTTATGATTCCTGCATTACATGTATACCATCACCTTTTCCCTTCACTTCACTGATTTATAAGTTCCTACTCACTGTTTTGGTTCACACATTTTCCTTCTCCTTCATTCATTTGTTATTCCTGTACATTGATTTGGTTAGTTCAGTTACACACATTTTGTTCTATGTTATCTTCACTGTTGTTCACTGATTATTTTAAGGTTTTGTAATTCTTAATACTAGCTTACATGACCTACATGCCTAAAACTGAAAAATTACATAGGTATTAACTTGAATGTATTGTCTAGGAAATTGTTGGATTGAAATGATTTAAATCCCTTACCTATCCTGTGTGTTCCCCCCTGTTATGAGTTCCTTCACTGTTGTTCTCCTGAACACTGTCACTTTGACACAGCCCTTCACTGCTTATTATTTCCTGTCAACATATTCCTGATTTTTCCTGAGTACACAGACACCATTGTCCACATTTCACTAATTCTTTTCCTGTACACTGTTATGGTTCACATTGTTTCATGTTACACACACATGGTTGCTCTTCTCTACTGTTTTCCTGTATGCTATGTACACTGTCACTAGATAATTCCTACGCACCACACAGGTTTCCTTCTTCACTGACCTTGCATTTCCTGCACTTCACACACAGCCATACACTTTGCACTGATTTCCTGCATACTAATTCCTGTACACTAGCCTACACCCTTCACTGTTATAACTTTTCCTGAACACACTATCTTCCCTTCACTGATTTCCTGCACATAGACACTTGCACACTATTTGGTTTTGGGACTGATTTCCAGTTGCTTAAATCTGAGATTAGAAAGCATGTGATCCCTTCCTTCCTTCCTTTGAGACTGATTTTAGTTTTGTAGAATTAGGCCATGATTGTTCTTGCATTGCCATATGACTGTTAACATTTAGTTTAGTTCCATCTAAACCTGTGAATGGAAGAACCATTTATTGGGTTCCCTTCTTTTTTCACTGATTTGGTTAATTCCAGTTTTCATATCACACACTTCACTGGCACATATAAATTCCTGAATACTTTGACACAGTCCTGCCCTCATCACAGTTCACACACACCCACATGCTCTCTTTTAAATACATATGTAGGTATATGTATATATATTATATTGAATATGTATATGTTTGTATATCTATATACATGTATAGAATGTATTATGTAATATATGTAGATGTATTGAATATATATATGTAACTAATGTGTGTGCCTATATATACATAAGTTATAAATATGTTGTGTGATATATACATATAGTTAGTCTATATGTTATGTATTACTATATTAGCTTATATATAAATAGGTCATTATGTGAAATGTTTTGAATGTAGATGATATCATGTGGTCATATGATTTATAGTTTGGCTTATAGGCATGGTATAGCCTATGACCTATATATGAGTCTGCTTGACCTAGTTTAGCCTAGTATAGACTAGTGTAGACTAGTTAAGCCTAGTTAGACTTGTTAGACCTAAGTTTGACTTCCTGGTTGACCAGGGTTGACCAAGAGTTGACTTTGACCTAGTTAGACCTAGACTCATGTAGAATGCATAGCAGAGCTTCATTTTATCATTTTAGCCTTGTTGTGACTTGTGCTGTTCTGATTAGGAGCCAGACACCACTCCTTGGACGGTACTTTTCATATTGGACACTCAGATACAGGCGAGTACATTCTCTGATCATTTCATATCCTGCTTAGAATTATTTTCCTGCTTTAAATTACTTTACTTGATACTGTCACGTTGGTCACACGGATTGGTACTATATGGATCTTTTCATGAGATGTTATCCCCCTCGGGAGCATCGGATACAGTATGTTTTGTGCGTTTCACGAACCATCACGTATCTCTATGCTTCCTCTGATTCACGAACCGCCTGTGACACATGTACTCTCATGTTCACAGAGCCCCCATGAATCACCTTCACGTATCACTCATTTTATGAGCCATGTGAAGTTTCACGAATCTTAACATAACTTGAATAGATCTTTGTGTATCGATTGGGGATGGGGGAGTGGAAATAGACATGTGAATATTATCCTAGTAGCTGTAGTCATGAATCACTCTCTTAGCTGTAGTCATGAATCTCCTATGCCATTCACATGTTTATATTTTACTCTGACTCACTAGTCACTATTAGCTCTTTACTTATAGTAGATATTTCCATTACAGTTTCTCTCTCTGTTTACATACTGCATTTCTTCAGTATCTATATCTTACTTTACTGCATGATTATATTTTCTAACCTGCTATGAACTGTTGAGATGTACTGTACTCGCTCCTGTCCTGACTGGACCTGTTGAAAATATTACAGAAGACGAGGAGGAGGCCTGGGAGGATACCTTCTTCGGATAGCTCTAGCTGAGGACTTCACCCCACTGCCTAGACTAGTTTAGTTAGGCCTTATCTTATTTTCATGTTGTCTTGAGTCTGTTTAGTTAGTCTTTACTTCTGTTCAGAGATGTTGAGTTGTATATTTTCTTTCCTTCTGTAAGCTGAGATATGTACTCTGGATATTTGCTGGGATATTATCTTAGACTTTTCCATCTTTAGTATTTCCTTGAGATCTATATCATATTGTGTTCTCTTCCTCCTTAGTTGTGATTGAGTTCATTTACTGCTTATTATTATATTGCTAGATGTATGTTGACCTAGGACAGCGTTCTACCGTCGATACTGCGGCGTAGGCTGGGCGTTGTTACGTTCTCGTACCCTCACAGTGGGTGCGGGTCGTGACACGGAGATATCCAGGACTTCAAGAAACTCGGGCCCCGTGACTTTAGCGGGACCGAGGGTGTTGTCTATGCAGATGATTGGCTCGAGGATATCGAGCGGTAGATGAGGGCCTCCCGCCTGGCAGACGACCTGAAGGTCAAGGCGGTAGGTTTGCAGTTGCTAGACATTGCACGCACCTGGTTCAGAAACGAGTCAGCCCTAGCTGGAGAGGGCCGTACTTGGGCAGAGATAAAGCTCCTCTTCAAGGAGAAGTTTTTTTCCCCACGGATAAGATTGACCTGGTGCGACAGTTCCAGGATCTGCAGCAGGGCAGTCTATCTGTGGAGGAGTACGCAGCGGAGTTTGGCCGTCTGAGCCGATACGCAGAGTACATGGTTCGAGACCCAGAGATCAGGGTGAGCCGTTTCAGGGAGGGGCTCACTTGGGATATCAAGATCCTCATTCCCTCCTTCTATGAGACTTATACCCAGATCTACGCGGAGGCCCGCAAGGTAGAGCGGGAGTGGGGCTTGCAGCCCAAGAGGGAGCGTGATCTTTTCTCGGGGGCTACTAGCAGCGCAGGGGCTGCTAAGCACCCTCAGCTTCAGCGTCGTTCTTTCCAGCATCACCAGCGAGAGGTGCAGGCCAGAGCACCGGTTCAGCAGCAGGTGCAGCACACTCAGCCGAGGCAGGCACAGCATGGGGCTCCTTGCCACTTCTGCAAGAGGCTCGGTCACGTCTGGGAGGTCTGCCGGAAGAGGCTAGGCTTGCGCCTCTACTGCAGGGAGGCTGGACATCAGTTGAGGGATTGTCCTGCGAACCCTCGCAGGGTAGCCCGTGGAGCGGTAGCAGCTCAGGGGGCACCGGCGAGAGTTTCTGCAGTACAGCAGAGGGGTCCACTTCCGATCCAGCAGCAGCGGTTTGTTCAGCACCACCAGCAGCGGGGTGGTCAGGGTAGAGCCTTTGCTCTTGCAGCTGAGGAGATGGAGCCTATTGCGGATGTTGTCGCAGGTTCTATTCTGCTCGATTCTTTTCCAGCTTTAGCCTTGTTTGATTCTGGTGCTACGCACAGTTTTGTGTCTATTTCTTTTGCTCTTAGGCACAATATCATTGCTGAGTATCTTGGTAGGACTTGCAAGATTATGACTGGGAATGGCATCATCCTAGTTAATAATGTTTGCAAGGGGCGGAGAGTTTCTTTGAGAGGCCGGGAGCTGAGTGCGTGTTTGCTCATAATGCCACTTCCGAGTTACGATGTGGTACTCGGTATGGATTGGTTGAGCATGCACCACGCTAGCATCGACTGCAGAGGGGACAGGATTCTGTTTAGGCCGCCGGGAGAGCCAGAGTATGAGTTCACCAGGGGTGCAGTGGAGCAGGGAGATGGATTCTGCGGAGCGTTATTGGCAGGCCGGTGTTGCCACATCCACTCATTGCTGAGTTCTTGGATGTCTTTCCCGAGGAGCTGCCCGGGATGCCGCCAGATTGTGATGTTGAGTTTTCTATAGATCTAGTGTCGGGCGCTGAGCCTATCTCCCAGCACGTCTATAGAATCAATAACAGTGAGTTAGCGGAGCTGAAGAAGCAGGTCGACGAGTTGGAGGACAAGGGCTTTATTCGATCTAGTTCTTCACCTTGGGGCGCGCCAGTTCTTTTCGTCCCCAAGAAGGATGGTACGGTACGTCTGTGTATTAATTACAGGGCGCTCAACAACCTTACCATCAAGAACAAGTATCATTTGCCAAGGATTGATGACTTGTTCGACCAGTTGAGCGGGGCGAGAGTGTTCTCGAAGATCGACTTGTGTACTGGGTACCATCAGCTGAAGGTGAAGCGGGATGACATTCCGAAGACTGCCTTTCGGACTTGCTATGGCCAGTATGAGTATACCGTCAAGCCGTTTGGGTTGACCAACGCCCCGGCGGTATTTATGAACTTGATGAACAAGGTATTTCATCAGTACCTTGACAAGTTCATGGTGGTCTTCATTGATGACATCCTCGTCTATTCGAAGACACCAGAGGAGCACGAGGAGCACCTAAGGATTGTGTTGGACACTCTCAGGAGAGAGCAGCTGTATGGGAAGCTGTCCAAGTGTGAGTTCTTCTTGGATCGCGTGGAGTTCCTAGGCCATGTTGTCTCTGGCGAGGGGATTTCAGTGGATCCGAGGAAGATTTTTGCGGTGGAGTCCTGGTCTACGCCGAGCTCAGTAGCAGAGGTTCGAAGTTTTCTGGGTCTGGCAGGTTATTACCGGAGGTTCGTACAGGACTTTTCTAGGATTGCCCAGCCGATGACCCACCTTACCAGGAAGGACGAGGAGTTTGTTTGGTCCGATGAGTGCCAGGCCGCCTTCGAGAAGTTGAAGGCGAGGTTGACTACAGCTCCTATCTTGACGCTGCCATCTGGATCAGGTGGTTATACGATCTACAGTGATGCTTCAGGACGGGGTTTGGGTTGTGTGCTTCAGCAGCACGGGAAGATAATTGCCTATGCATCTAGACAGTTATGTCCTCATGAGAGGAATTACCCTACCCACAATCTGGAGCTGGCAGCGATCATCTTTGCTTTGAAGCTGTAGAAACACTATCTGTACGGAGAGCGAGTTGAGATCTATACTGATCACAAGAGCTTGAAGTACGTATTTACCCAGAAGGAGCTGAATATGAGGCAGAGGCGATGGTTAGAGCTGATAAAGGATTTTGATATATCCTTACAGTACCATCCGGGGAAGGCCAACGTGGTCGCGGATGCTTTGAGGCGCAGGTATCCCGTGGCCATGTGTTTAAGATGGATCGTCACCTTCTGGCAGATCTGGAGAGCTTGGGCATAGAGGTGATAGTTCCAGGGTTCGAGGCACAGATGTGGGGTCTGCAGGTGCAGTCAGAGTTGAGGGATAGGGTCAGGACAGCTCAGTTTGAGGATGAGGCTCTGAGGGTCATCAGGGAGCAGGTCCAGACAGGACTGTTGGATGAGTTCTCTATAGCAGGGGATGGGTCGTTGAGGCATGGCACCAGATTGTGCGTGCCGAGCGGAGGACTTCGAGAGGAGGTTCTTCAGGAGGCACACCATTCTCAGTACTCTATGCATCCAGGAGCCAACAAGATGTATAGAGACTTGAGACAGCATGTTTGGTGGTATGGCATGAAACGTGAGGTGGCTCAGTTCGTTTCGAGATGCTTGGTGTGCCAGCAGGTGAAGGTCGGGAGGCAGAGACCCGGTGGATTGCTCCAGCCACTACCCATTCCTGAGTGGAAGTGGGAGCATATCACCATGGACTTTGTATCTGGGCTTCCGCGCTCTCCAGGAGGGAAGGATGCGATTTGGGTCATTGTTGATCGATTGACCAAATCGGCCCACTTTTTGCCTTTCAAAGTGGGTTTATCGACGGAGAGGTTGGCCGAGATGTACGTGTGACAGATAGTCCGATTACACGGGGTTCTAGTGAGTATAGTCTCGGATCGGGACAGACGATTCACTTCTCACTTCTAGCGGAGTTTACAGCTTAGCTTGGGCACATCGCTCAAGTTCAGTACCGCATACCACCCCCAGACAGACGGGCAGTCGGAGAGGACGATTCAGACCCTCGAGGATATGCTGCATACCTGTGTCTTGGACTTCGGGGGATCTTGGGAGGACCACCTTCACTTGGTAGAGTTTGCTTACAATAACAGCTACCAAGCCAGTATAGAGATGTCACTTGGCCCTGAGATGGTGGTGGATGCTGCAGAGAAGGTCAAGGTTATCAGAGATCGACTTCGGGTGGCGCAGGATAGGCAGCGGCATTGGACCGATAGCCACCGGAGGCCGTTGGAGTTTGAGGTATAGTTTAGATTTTTCTAGTATTTGAGTCTGATTGTGATTGTTTTAGATCAAGCTTTAAGTCTTGTGTTTTTGTTCTAGGTTGGTGATCTTGTGTTTCTGCGGATTTCTCTGACGCGTGGCACGATTCGTTGTGGTGGCGGCGTGAAGCTTAGTCCACAATACATCGGACCATTCCGTATCTTAGGCAGGGTCGGTGCAGTGGCTTACCGACTGGAGTTACCGCCCGTACTAGAGGGAGTGCACTGCGTGTTCCACGTGTCGCAGCTGAGACGGTATGTGGCAGATCCAGTCACGTCTTGGACCACTCAGAGATCGAAGTAGGACCGACCCTCAGCTATCCAGAGAAGCCGATTGAGATCTTGGACCGAAGAGAGAAGGTGCTCCGGAACCAGTCATTCCCTTGGTTCGCGTTGCATGGAGACACCACTCTCCAGGTGAGTCCACCTGGGAGAGGGAGGATGACATGCGGGAGCGATTCCCATATCTCTTCGAGCCTTGAGGTAAAATTCTATCTTTTTCTTTCCTTGTTCTATTCATGATTGCTGTGTTAGTTCTCATTCAATTTCGAGGACAAAATTTTTTAAGGAGGGTAGATTTATCACCCCCAGTTTTCAAATTAGGGGTATTTTCGTTATTTTTGAGTTTTATAATTTTTAGGAATTTTATTTGATTTTATATGATTTTTAGGGATTTATTTGGTTTGGTTTGGTTTGGATTTCATCCAATTCGGACTCAAGTTGGAGACCCGGGTAGCCTGGACACTAGTGGGACCTGCATACTAGCTGGGCTTGGCCTACATACCATCCTAATTAGGTTAGAAACCATAAACCCAACTTCCATGGCTTAATTAGTCATTTTAGAGGCTTAATTGGTTAATTAGAAACAAATCGAACCAAACCGAAACAAACCGAACCCAACCTAAGTCTAATAGGTTTGGAGGGTTATTGGATCTCACCCAAACCCAATAACCCCCCCCCCCTACATGGCCGGCCACATGTAGGAGCCCCCTTCTTTCTTCTCCACTAAGCAAACACTCTCTCTCTCTCTTTCAAAAATTCATTTTCTTTCAAGCTCTTCTTCCTCCAAGAAACCCATTTCTAGGTAAGCTTTTAATTCTCCATTAATTCCTCTTTACCATTTATTGCTTTCACAATAATTGTAGAGGAGGAGATTCTCCACACTTTGTCCATAGAATTTGTTAGGTTTCCTAAAAATCTAGGTTAAGGATTATTAGGGGTTTATATATATATATATATATATATATATATATATATATATATATAATATATATATATATATATATATATATATATATATATATATATATATATGTTTTTTTATTTTATATAATTATAAGTATATGTGTGTGTGTGTGTGTGTGTGTGTGTTTGTGAGAGTGGTATTGGTGTCATGAGAGTGTCATGAGATGGTGGTGAGAGTGTGTGTTTATGAGTGTGTGAGTGTTTGTGTGAGTGTGTATATATATATATATATATATATATATATATATATATATTTTATATATATATATATATATATATATATATATATATATATATATATATATATATATGTGTGTGTCTATGTATATGTATATATATCTATATGTGTGTGTGTGTGTGTATTTATATATATGTAGATAGATGTGTGTGTGTGTGTGTGTGTGTGTGTGTGTGTGTGTGTGTGTTTGTGTATATATATATATATATATATATATATATATATATAGAGAGAGAGAAAGAGAGAGAAGAAGATAGGAAGAAGAGATGAAGAAGAAGAAGACCAGCAGTAGCAGCAGCTACAGCTGCAGTAGCAGCAGCTACAGCTGCAGTAGCAGCAGTAGCACTGGCAGCAGCAGCTGCCAGTTCCCCCCCCCCCCCCATTTTGGCCCCCTTAAACCCTTTAAACCCCCTCCCCAATGGATATATATATATATATATATATATATATATATATATATATATATATATATATATATATATATAGATACATAGAGAAGAACAAGAAGAAGTTTAAGAAAAATTAGAAGAAGAAAGGTTAGGAGGAAATGGAAGAATTAGAAGAGTTAGAAGAGAAGTAGAAGGAAAGAATAGAAGAAGTTAGGAAAAGAATGAGAAGAAGATTAGAAGAGAATAGGAAAGGAGAATAGGAATTAGTAAGGAGGAGAAGAAGAGAATTAGAAGAAGTTAGAAGAATTAGAATGGGAAGAAGTTAGAAGATTTAGAATGGAAAGAATTAGAAGAATAGGATTTTAGAGGAGATCGAGTTAGAGGGTGAATTTGAGCCCCGAGTGTCGGATTGAGATGAAACTTGGTGGGGACCTAGAATACGTGAATTAGATGTTACGGGTAGGCTCCCGAGTTGAAATCGCGGTTGTAGGACGCCGGTATCGTGCCGTACCACTGCATATCTTGAAATATTCAAGATATCGACAATGGGCCGTAAGATGGACTAGACGTCCACTTTGCCTAGGTATCTTGGTAGGTAATATATGTATAGGCTAGTATCTTACTACCCTAGGGAGCACGGATCAAAATACCAAGCGTAGGTAGGCTAACTAGGTTTCCACCTAGGCCAGAAATTTACCTTAGAAAGGGTAAATAAGGTAATTGGCCTACGGCCAAGATTTGGGTTTTGAAGTCCAAGATGGACTTGGATATGGGTTGTAGAGGTTGGTAATGATTAAAAATAGTCGTCTAGACCTAGTCTTGACCTCGGTTGACCACGGTTGACTTTTTAGACCAAAAGTCAACTATGGGTCAACACTTTACCCAATTTAGTCTCAAATTCCATTAAACTTGGGCAGTTGACCAAAAGTCAACTATTAGTCACCAATGACCTAGGGTTGACCTAGAGTTGACCAGTTGACCAAAAGTCAATTGTAAGTCAACCGTTGACTTAAATCGACCTAGATTAATTTCGTTTGACTTGCATTGACCCAGTATGACCTAGCTAGACCTAGAATGACTTAGATCGATCATGTACAATCTAGTTTGACCTTGTTCGACCTAAATTAACTTAGTTTGACTTGTCTTGACCTAGAATGACTTAATAGAGTTTAAATTGATTTGACTTTACTTCCTAAACATAGTATTGATACGTCTTGTTCTCTATAGGTCCTCGAGACGCAGTATACGATCCCGTTGACATA
Source organism: Iris pallida (assembly GCA_029216955.1). Taxonomy (NCBI): domain Eukaryota; kingdom Viridiplantae; phylum Streptophyta; class Magnoliopsida; order Asparagales; family Iridaceae; genus Iris; species Iris pallida. The sequence continues at coordinate 3,675,270 of JANAVB010018200.1, read as the reverse complement.
TCATATCTTATTACAGGCGAGTACATTCTCTGACACTTTTCCAATTTGCGATGATTGTTATAATTCATGTAATTAGTGTATAAATGCTTGTTCTCGACACATTGGCCACACGGATTGGTATTCATGGATCCCGATATGAGATGTTATTCCTCGTTATCTTGGTATATCTTGTACAAGCTTCCTTGTAGTTCTTGTGCAGTATGGACACCGATTCTCAAGGAAACTTGCTCCCTTCTCGTAGAATCCTGTGTCGTAACGTGTCTTGCTTGGATCCACCCTACCAGTCGAAGACGGGGAGCACTAGTGTAGACATATGGTCATTATCCACCTTGTTATTCTTGTAGACCTTATGAGTGTTAATCATACACTCCACGTATGATTAACCAGGCCAGTAGACCTTGTGCAGACCCAAGCCGGTCACATGTCGAAACTAGTACTCACACACCTAGATATATGATTCTTGATTCTTGTACATGCCATGATCAGTTTACTTGCCTTGTTCTAGCTCTAGATTTACAGCTTACCTTGCCATGATACTCACATGTACATTCCATGATTTTCTTGTATATGCTCTCTATTTACGGTCTTATAGCTTTTGTCATATCTTGTGAACTGTTGTTAGTAGATTGTACTCGTTCCATCCTGACAGGATATGTTGACAAATATTACAGGTGCTGATAAGGGGATTACTGTACCTACTACGGTCCGGATGACGTAGTGGGCATAGACTTGGAGACGTTGGTCCAGCAGGGCTTAGCTCCGCCTGGCGAGACCTTACCTATTACTTAGTTAGAGTAGGTCTTTTGTACTGGACCTTGTCTCCAGCTACTTTTGAGACTGTTATTATTATAGATTATATTAGAGACTTGGACTTGTATATATTATTTGTGTTTGGACTTGACAGGTTATATATTTTATCGTCTTGTTGTCTTTATCTTTCAGTCTTTACTTTATCATCTTAGAGTTGTGATTTAAGCACTCATATATATTCATTGCTTGTCCTCCGTTCGGAGTTAACCATATTTTTGACAGGTTTTTGATATATATATATATAAACTGTTTAGAGTAGAAAACCTAGAGCATTTTATGCCGTTTTTACGGTGAGGGCTGGGCGTATTCACGTGCACGTGCCCTTATAGCGGGTGCGGGTCGTGACAATAGCCTCACGCAAGTCAGACGGGTCTGAAATGACCATGTTTGCTCCCTGGATTTTGGAAGACTTTTGGGAACCACTTTGTCCGTTTGCCGCCGAGGGCTGGACTCGAGTGGTTCTGTACAACTTTCCATCAGAGACCCGCATAACAGTATATGGAACGCTCGGATGGTCAGAGGTCGGGACAGCAGATTGAGCTTGCCAAGCTCGTGCTGTCCTAGACTTCTTCACTCTAGTGCGTGAGGGCACATAATAGGAAGAGTCTAAGTGATGCTGGAGAGAGTCAAACATATTTTCTCGGGAGCACGAGAGATCAGGACCATAGGAGAGGCGATCGAAGACTGAGCCGCGTGGAGCAGGCGGCATGCGGCTGGAATCAACAGTCTTTATGCGGCTGGCAGTCGTAGCCGCATAGGCTTTCTTCATGCGGCTGAAAGTCTCTGCCGCATAAGTCTTCTCCATGCGGCTGGAAATCCTAGCCGCATGAGTGTTATGCATTCGGCTGGCAGTTTCGGCCGCATGGACATCATGCATGCGGCTGGCAATCTCGGCTGCATCAGTCTTCGTCCTGCGGCTAGTACCTTAATTCGGCTTCTTCTTGGAGCACATAGAATTACTCTTTGTCCCTGTAAGTCCAGTATCGTAGTGCTTTCCTCTGTCAGACTTGGGGACAGCAAAGTCCTCTATGGTTTGAAGTGGAGCCGCATGAGACTTGCCTTCGCCGTCTTGGGCAGCAGAGAGTACTCCGTCCAGAGCTTGGGGAGGAGCAAATGACTTTGGCCTCCACTTTCTGCGAGCTTTTTTCGTGCGAGTTTGCTTCTGGACCGGGCCAGCGCTCCCGTCGGAGAGCATTTTTTCAAACGCCTGTTGGCCGAAGCGGACGACCATCTTCTGTTGTATGGAGCCAAGTTTGGCTGTATCCGATTGCGTCACCAATTCCTCAGCCGTGGAGAAGTTTGTCCCCAGCAGAGTCGCCATCGTGTTTGCCATAAATTATAAAAGAACAAAACAATTATATCGGAGGACTGGACTTTTACTTCACAGTACAAACTCACTTGTACAAAGAAAGCCTAGGGACGAAAACCTAGGTACAGCAATCTAAGTACAATTGTTTATTTTAGATTCTGGGGGGTGACGGTAGAGGCTCGGGAAAGCGACGGCAGCTCTGCCTTACTCCTTGGACGATCGGACGTAGCCTTGGCTCTGATGAAGAAATGCTCTCAGAATGTTCGGGAAGAATCCTCTATGCGTGCCTTTGTCTCTCTGTGCTCTCTTTTCAGGTCTCTCCCCCGGTACTTTGCAAGAGAATGGCACCCTGCTATTTATAGAGGTGGGGTGTGATCATTAGGGTTTGCAAATTATTACCTCCTTGGGAAGTCGGCGGTTAAGGATCAATTAATCTGGACCCTTCATTCTGATTGTAGCAAATCTAGGTAATTAATATAGATTGTATCAAATCTCTGTGGGCAATAAATATTGATTGCCATAAATATTCGTAATTTGTGATAGCCTGTCACATGTCCAATTTACTTGATTTGATTTGATCTGGGGGGTTATGACGATCGTAACAAATCTGATTTTGTTAGGATTTGTTAGCACCCACAATTCCGGGAAAGATAAGACTACCACGTGTCTCAATTATAGCGAAGAATGCCACGTGTCTCAACTGGATCGTCCTGGCCGAGCCGCATATGGGAGGGTCCTCTCAGTCGCAAGAAATATGCAGCCGCATGTGAATGGACAGCCGTATGGGGATGGGTAGCCGCATGGAAATAGGCAGCCGCATACAGAGGGGCAACCGCATGGAGATAGACAGCCGCATGCAGATGGGCAACCGCATGGGGATAGGCAGCCGCATGCAGATGGGCAGTCGTATAGGGATAGGCAGCCGTATATAGATGGGAAGCCGCATAGGGATAAGCAGCCACATGCAGATGGACAGCAGCATGGGAACACGGACAGGCAGCCGCATACAGATAGGCAGCCGCATGGAGTAGCCTCAGAACTTGGTAGATTTTGCCAGCCGTAAGGAGATTTTCTTCTCTTTCCCATAAACACGCCATCATGTCAGTCATTATTGCGTCTTTATGTCAGAGCTGCTACGGCTTTTTTTTTGTCAGAGCAGCCGTCAGGGCATTAAATGCAGCCGAATGTCGAGAAGAACTGTTGAAGGCCATGTGACTTCTTTCTGAGCCGCATGGATCTATCCGAGCCGCATGGACCCCTGAGCCGCATGGACTTCTGAGCCACATGGAGATCCTGAGCCGCATGGGGATCCTTCTGTCGGAGCCGCATAGGTCTTTCTTTATTCTTTTCCATGCTTCTACAGTTACCAACCTATATATGTTGAAAATTAAACTGAGTTTTCCTGATTTAAAATGTGTTTTCCCTAAAATTCCTGATATTGTACAGTGACATTGCATCCTCTGATTTACATAGAGTTTTAATCCAATCTCATGATTAACTACCTGTTTTACATGTGTTATTATGTAGCTGGGTATGTATTATGATGTTGCGGTTTCATATGGGGACTTGTTTGGGTTTGTAATGAATTTTCGAGTGTGTTATGACACTCCAAACCCCGACTGAACAGATGTATGCACTGTTGCATATAGTTCAATTTCATAATACATGCTCTACATGTTCATGTATTTCAGTAAGCTATAGTTCAATATGTTAGGTTGTTTTAGCCTTGTGTGTTGCATTGAATTCCTGAGAATGCATGTACATTGCACAGTTAACTTATGCACACAAGCACGAGCCACTTGAGACACTAACACAAATGTATTCCCCTGAGACAGTGAACACACTGTTTTCCTGTGCAATTGCTTTATTAAACTGAGATATTGAGTTAGTTCTTAAAAACTAAAAAAAACTGAGATTGGGTTCATGTTTTGATTTTCAATTTAGGGTTGAGTCTTGTTTTCAAATTGGTTATTGTATGTATATAAATCTGAATTAATGTTAACTGTCACTTGAACACTATGCACAAAAACTGAGATGCCCCCACTGTTTCCTAAATCTAAAAACTGAGAAATTGGTTGATGTAGTTGATACTTACTTGGGTTGATGAGAGAACTGAGATGAGTTCTCTCCTAAAATCTGAGATTATAGGCTATTTTCTGAGAATTGGCACATTGATTTGTGGACATTTAAAACCTGTGATTGAGCACATATTATAGATGAGACCCTATGTCTTGATACCTGAGAACCCATGTAGCTTAGATACACACACATACAAATCTGAGTTTACATACATTAACAATCCTGAACCCTGTTTTCTCACCAATCTACACATATTCATTTCACAATTTCTGAAATTAACCACACTCATACACACACATGAGCCAAAAGCTGAGATTTTCCTTCACTAACTTCCTTGTAATTGTTAACTGAACTCACCCACACACCCATTCACTGTTAAACTAAAATATTCCTTATATATATAACTGGACTGAATGTTATATTGGTTTATTTTTACATAAATTAACATGTAGCTTAGGATTACATGTTGATTTCCTAAGTTGGTTTCCAAGCTAAGTACTGAGAACTCATTCCCATATATGACTGAAATGTATCAGTGCATACATGATGTATTGCATTTTTTGACACACATGCCACATTTTGTGATACACACATATAAGGGGACACTGTTACATAGGTACACATGACACTACACACACACACAAATCTGAGCACTGTTATTCATTCACAGATTTCTCTATGGCACTCAAACACACACACTCATTCTAATACTCCTATCAGTTTATACATTAAGACTCACTGTTTTCCCATGCATTCACATGTAACCTACATTCCTATGGATACACTGTATAACTCACTGTTTTCACTTAATTTCCTATGCACACTATTTTGTTCCACATGCACACACATTTCTCTACTACCTACTGTCCCATATAAGACACACACACACATGTATGCCTCTATATGTATATATATATATATATATATATATATATATATATGGATATGTAATCTAGTATCTAATAGCTTCCCTATATATATATGTGAGTGTAATATGTATAGCCTAATGTGGTATGTGTAATACAATAGCTATTGCTATTGATATATATAATTAATGTGTATATAGATATATGGTAATTGATATGGATGTATAACCTATAATATGTGAAAATGGCTCATGGCCTAGGTGGCATAGCCTATGGCATACGGCCTTGTAGTGTAGCTTATGGGTGTTCTAATGTGCAGCCTTGTGTATATAGAATATATACACATGGTGTTGGGTTGTGCCAGTCTAGTGTGACTTGTGTATGATGTATTGATAGCTTGTGTTAGCCTTGGGATTGTTAGTGAGTGCTAGCTTAGCTTGGGTTGGCTTGTGCTTGTATTTGGTTTCTAAACTAGATTGGTTAGGCCTAGTGAGACTTGTTGGACTTGTTTGGGCTAGAAGTTGACGTAGTTGACTAGTATAGTTGACTCTCCTAGTTTGACCTAGACAGCATACAGATGCATTGTAGATTACATTTATCATTCCCTGTATACATCGTGACTTGTGTTGCTCTAACTAGGAGTCAGGTACCTCATCTCGGACAGTACATTTACTACAGCTATTCAGATACCAGGCGATTACATTCTCTGATCATTTCATAACTTGCTTAGAATTATATTTCTGATCTAGTTTACCTTATTTGATGCTGTCATGATATTATCACGGATTGGTACTATATGGATCCTTTCATGCGATGTTATCCCCCTCGGGAGCATCGGATACATCATGTCGTGTGTTTTATATACATTATGTATTCCTCACTCTCATGTTATTCATGTTTATCATGTGCTTCATGCTCGTTCATGCAAGCTCGTGTACTCTCATATGCTCTCATGTTCGGTCATGTTTTCTATGTATCTCATGTATAACCTATACTTCATGTGCACTCATTTATGAGCCTTCATGTGAATTTCATGTGCACCCATTTATGGACCCCCATGTGAACTTCATGTGCACTCATTTATGAGCCCCCATGTGAACTTCATGTGCACCCATTTATGGGCTTCATGCGAAAACTATGTACGTAACATAACTTGTCTGGATCCTTGTGTATTGATTGGGGTATGGGGGAGTATAAATAGTCATGTGAACAATTCCAAAGTAGAATAGCCATGTACGCCTCTTTAGTATAGTCATGTGCAAATCAAGCCGTTCACATATCGACTTTGTACTCTAAATCACTAGTCACTAGTAGCTCTCTACTTATAGTAGATATTTCTATTACAGTTCTCTCTCTGTTTACATCATGTACTTTCTTTCAGTTTCATGTATCGTACTTTCTTGCATGTTTATATTCTCTAACCTGTTATGATCTGCGTGAGATGTATTGTGCTCGCTTCCGTCCTGACTGGACCTCTTAAAATTTTTACAGAGGATGATGAGGAACCCTGCGCCCCTTACTTTGGAGCTTTCCTAGATGACACTCGCAACCTGGACCCCTGGGGAGGTTCAGGCAGCTGCTGAGGACGATACCTTGCATAGTGTAGATAGTTTAGACCGTTCTTCTTTTCATGTTTAGCTGTTGTCCTTGTTTTCAGAGTTGTATATTTTAGAGATGTTGTGACTTGTTATTTCTTTCTGCTGTACCTCAGTTGAGGATTTCTTTATCTATTTTATCGTGCCATATTCTATCTCTAGATTGTGATTGAGGTGTACCTCTGTGTTGGCCTCCTTACGGAGAGTATTTTATGTTATGTTAGTTATAGTTCATGACCTAGAACATCGTTCTACCGTCGACACTGCGGCGTAGGCTGGGCGCTGTTACGTACTCGTACCCTCACGGTGGGTGCGGGTCATGACACGTTTTTAGTGGTGGCCCGTGTAGGTCGAGTTGATATAGTGGAATTCAAACTAGAGTATCACTACAGCCTGCAGTAGAATTAGGATATATTTTTGAAGGTACTCAGTCACAGTTAGGACTCCTTGAAAGATTCCTGGGACGAACCTTGAGAATCTTATTTAAACTTCAATCCGAAATCCTTCCCTTGTTTTGTTAGCTCTCACTCCTTGATTATTGAATTTGATTTTGATGGATCGTTGTTGATTTTGATTTTTCTATCGAGATGAATTTTATGGCCTGAGTTACGATATTTTCTGATAATATATGTTGACGGAAATAACGGGGATGGTAAAACGTCTACTTGATTATGGAACCTGTAGTTTATCGCAGCCATATTAGCTGGCGTGGCGGGAACATAGAGACCTGACTTCGGATGTACGTATCTTGGTTATGAGATTTGGAATTTCTCGCAGCTATACTAGTCGGCATAGCGAGAATTTCAGATGACATGATTATAGAGGTGCATGCCCAAGTCATGGAATCTATCGTTTATCGCAGCTTTGCTTACTGGCATGGCGAGGGCTCTGAGTAACATGATTTTGGACAGACGCATATGATTATCAGACTGTATCTTGAGAAGGTTTTTAAACATATCATCTCTATCGTACCCTTCTGTTGTTATATTGTATTCTATCATCAAATAATTTAGGAGTAGGGATATTTTAGCTTTATAGAGCTTATTCATATGTAGTTCTTTCATAGCGTAATGATATGATGACTTGTAGAGTGTCTGTACCCTAGAGATGATAGTTAGCATTGGTATTAGAATAGTAACCCATTGTAGATGATTTTCCTGTTATTTATAATACCTACCAGTTTTCATAGAGGATGTTAGTCTGCTCTGTAGCCTTGATAACTTATTATTATTTTTTTCCTTGTAATTTCCAGTAAGGCACCCATGACCAGAGCCTGTTCTTGAGTATAGTTGTAGTTCACCTAAGACTGAGAGGTCTATATATATAGATAGATTGCAGATGGCATTGACATATGGGATATGGGTTGGTTAGTATCTATAGGCCATTATTGTGTAGAATTATAGACATATTGCATAGCCTATATTTGGTTCAGTTTTCTATTTTAGTAAAGTTCTCCTTGAGATTAGTTCAGGCATGATAGATCAACCTTTATAGGCAGTGTGCAGACCCTTCACTAGATGTTCTGACCCTTATTTATAAATTCAGTCTCCTTAGCATCATTTCCTTTTGCCTACATTGATGTTTCAAACCATCCATCCTTAGCCTAATTTTTGAGCATTTGTTCAATTCTTTATAAGTTTAGTCTACTTTAACCCTTGATAATCAGTTATATATGTATGGATATATAGACTATATACTTAGGTTATATGTAATGGGTTGTTGTTCTTAAGCTTAGGTATATATGGTATTTGGGATTTGTGTGCTTAGATTATGGGTGTTTAGTTATGGGTGACTTGATAAGATTGGGAAGTTAAGAGTTAGTCTATTTTAGAGTTTTTCTTTTGCTAATCTCTAGTTGTCAACACCTAGATAGCTAGCATAGGTAAAACCCTAAGAAGTTGACCAGTTGATGACCAAGTACTTGGATGTTGAGAAATTGACTAGTGGTTGACCCTTGACTATGTTTGACCTAGAAGGAGTACTACCATCTTAAATTTCGAGGACGAAATATTTCTAAGGTGGGTAGACTTGTAACACCTAGTTTTCTAAAATGAGGGTAATTTTAAACTTTTGTATTTTTAATCATTTAATAATGGTATTTAAATCATAATATGATTTTTGGTGATTTTTATCATTTAAAAACTATTTTTAAGTCATGACCTATGATTTTGGTACAGCTAGTGAAACCGTAGAGACTGTCTGCCCTAGAGCCTAGCCATGTGATTAGGGTATTTCATTTATCATTTTTGCTTGAGGGTATTTTGGTTATTTTGAATTTATTTGAATTTAATAGGATTTATTAGAATTTATTGGAATGTATATGAATTTATTATTAATTAAATAATTGCTTGGTGTCTTGATTAGTCTTTAACCTAGAATGGACCTAACCTAGAAGTGAGACTTAACCTATAGACTAAGTGGGACTTGTTAGTTTAAGTCATGGTTGGAAATTGATAGATAATTGCTTTGGGCTTATTAGTTGGAATAAGGTGTTTTGAGAATAGGCCTTTAACTAGGAAGCCTAGAAACCCACCAAGAGAGGGAGGCCCATGGCCCAACTAACTCAAACCCTAACCCCTAGAGTTTTGGCCAGCCAACATAGGGAATCCCACCCCTATATAATACCTCTTCCATTAGTTGTAGCCTCCTTAAGAAAGTTTTCAAGTTTAGAAGAAGGAGAGGTATAGAAATCTTCCTCAAGCCCTAGTTTCTTCATTTTAATTCCTTTTCCACTCTAGTCTTTTGTATTTGTTCCTAATCCAGCTCTATTTCATGTCCATGGAGAGAAATCTCAGGTTTGGACCAATTTGGAGCACTTGGCCATCAAGAAGAAACCCCCCTTTTTGAAGCTTTTTTATGCAAATTGCACATATAGGTAAATCCTTATTCCCTCCACCAAATTTTGTTTTCTTTGCATGGATAGGAAGCCCTAGGTGTCCCCTAGCCGTAGGTATTGGATTTGTGTCGATTCGTGTCCGTTTGGTATCCGTATCGGACACGTATCAAGATGTGTGTGTAGATGTTTGTTAAAATGTCACAAAGAACTTGTTATTCATATTTTTGAAAACTATTTAAACAAAATTGTAGATCTATATATGTGTTTTGATTTTCGTGTAGACTGAATTGAATTTGGTGTCGTGTCCGTGTCCAAAACGGACACGAACACACTGTACGACGCACAGTGCACATGCCCTGTTGCCCGTGTTCCAGTTCTCCGCGGATACGACACTTCGTGACCCAAAATTTTGTGTGAGCCTTCCCTAGATGACTGCCACGAGACCCATAAATTTTCGTGGTATTTTGTTTAGTGGTTTAGGAGAAATTTGGCCCGCACTGTTCGTGCATAGGTGGAACACGCGCACAGACACGCGACTGACACTGATGTCGTGTCCCACCAAGACATAACTTAGACACGATTCAGGGTGGTGATCCCCTAGCCCTATCCTAGATGAACCTAGGTACACACCCACGTATTGTGTCGTATCGTGTGTCGTGCCCTAGACACGAGTGCACACGTGCGCAAGACAGCGTGTCTGTGTGTGCACGAGAGTGGTTCACGATGTTTGGACACGCCGTATCCGGCATGGGGTGACACGATACGACTCTGGGGACACGAGCACATGTGGGGGTTTAATTATCAGCCTTTTAATTGTAATATTAACATGTTTTGATTCATCAATTCATATTTTTCCTAATCTCTGATACAGACTAGTATCAGAGGCTTCACCTCTGTTAAGTTCACTGTTTAATTCAAGATTTAATGTCAAATTCAAATGTTAACATATTGATTAGTTGCTGTATATATGTGGGACTTGGTTACCAACCTGTGTTGAAAATTAAATTGAGTTTTCCTGATTTAAAATGTGTTTTCCCTCAAATTCCTGATATTGTACAGTGACATTGCATCCTCTGATTTATATAGAGTTTTAATCCAATCTCATGATTAACTACCTGTTTTACATGTGTTATTATGTAGCTGGGTATGTATTAAGATGTTGGGGTTTCATATGGGGACTTGTTTGGGTTTGTGATGAATTTTTGAGTGCGTTATGACACTCCAAATCCCGACTGAACAGATGTATGCAGTGTTGTATATAGTTCAATTTCATAATACATGCTCTACATGTTCATGCATTTCAGTAAGCTATAGTTCAATATGTTAGGTTGTTTTAGCCTTGTGTGTTGCATTGAATTCCTGAGAATGCATGTATATTGCACGGTTAACTTATGCACACAAGCACGAGCCACTTGAGACATTAACACAAATGTATTCCCCTGAGACAGTGAACACACTGTTTTCTTGTGCAATTTCTTTATTAAACTGAGATATTTAGTTAGTTCTTGAAAACTAAAAAAAACTGAGATTGGATTCATGTTTTGATTTTCAATTTAGGGTTGAGTCTTGTTTTTAAATTGGTTATTGTATGTACATAAATCTGAATTAATGTTAACTGTCACTTGAACACAATGCACAAACTCTGAGATGCCCCCACTGTTTCCTAAATCTGAAAACTGAGAAATTGGTTGATGTAGTTGATACTTGCTTGGGTTGATGAGAGAACTGAGATGAGTTCTCTCCTAAAATATGAGATTGTAGGCTATTTTCTGAGAATTGGCACATTGATTTGTGGACATTTAAAACCTGTGATTGAGCACACACTATAGATGAGACCCTATGCCTTGATACCTGAGAACCCATGTAGCTTAGATACACACACATACAAATCTGAGTTTACGTATATTAACAATCATGAACCCTGTTTTCTCACCAATCTACACATATTTATTTCACAATTTCTGAAATTAACCACACTCATACACACACATGAGCCAAAAGCTGAGATTTTCCTTCACTAATTTCCTTGTAATTGTTAACTGAACTCACCCACACACCCAATCACTGTTAAACTGAAATGTTCCTTATATATATAACTGGACTGAATGTTATATTGGTTCATTTTTACATAAATTAACATGTAGCTTAGGATTACATGTTGATTTCCTAAGTTGGTTTCCAAGCTAAGTACTGAGAACTCATTCCCATCTATGACTGAAATATTTTAGTGCATACATGATGCATTGCATTTTTTGACACACATGCCACATTTTGTGATACACACATATAAGGGGACACTGTCACACAGGTACACATGACACTACACACACAAATCTGAGCACTGTTATTCATTCACAGATTTCGCTATGACACTCAAACACACACTCAATCTAATACTTCTATCAGTTTATACATTGAGACTCACTGTTTTCCCATGCATTCACATGTAACCTACATTCCTATGGATATACTGTATAACTCACTGTTTTCACTTAATTTCCTATACACACTGTTTTGTTCCACATGCACACACATTCCTCTACTATCTACTGTCCCATATAAAACACACACACACATGTATGCCTCTACATGTATATATATATATATGGATATGTAATCTAGTATCTAATAGCTTCCCTATATATATATATGTGAGTGTAATATGTATAGCCTAATGTGGTATGTGTAATGCAATAGATATTGCTATTGATATATATATTAATGTGTATATAGATATATGGTAATTGATATGGATGTATAACCTATAATATGTGAATATGGCTCATAGCCTAGGTGGCATAGCCTATGGCATATGGCCTTGTAGTGTAGCTTATGGGTGTTCTAATGTGCAGCCTTGTGTATATAGAATATATACACATGGTGTTGGGTTGTGCCAGTCTAGTGTGACTTGTGTATGATGTATTGATAGCTTGTGTTAGTCTTGGGATTGTGAGTGAGTGCTAGCTTAGCTTGGGTTGGCTTGTGCTTGTATTTGGTTTCTAAACTAGATTGGTTAGGCCTAGTGAGACTTGTTGGACTTGTTTGGGCTAGGAGTTGACCTAGTTGACTAGTGCAGTTGACTAGAGTTGACCAAGTGTTGACTCTAGCCTAGTTTAACCTAGACAGCATGCAGATGCATTATAGATTACATTTATCATTCCCTGTATACATCTTGACTTGTGTTGCTCTAACTAGGAGTCAGGTACCTAATCTCGGACAGTACATTACTACAGCTATTCAGATACCAGGCGAGTACATTCTCTGATCATTTTATAACTTGCTTAGAACTATATTCCTGCTCTAGTTTACCTTATTTGATGTTGTCACGATATTATCACGGATTGGTACTATATGGATCATTTCATGTGATGTTATCCCCCTCGGGAGCATCGAATACATCATGTCGTGTGTTTCATGTACATCATGTATTCCTCGCTCTCATGTTATTCTTGTTTATCATGTGCTTTATGCTCGTTCATGCATGCTCGTGTACTCTCATGTGCTTTCATGTTCGGTCATGTTTCCCATGTATCTCATGTATAACCTATACTTCATGTGTACTCATTTATGAGCCTTCATGTGAATTTTATGTGCACCCATTTATGGGCCCCCATGTGAACTTCATGTGCACTCATTTATGAGCCCCCATGTGAACTTCATGTGCACCCATTTATGGGCTTCATGTGAAAACCATGTACGTAACATAACTTGTCTGGATCCTTGTGTATTGATTGGGGTATGGGTGAGTATAAATAGTCATGTGAACAATTCCAAAGTAGAATAGCCATGTACGCCTCTTTAGTACAGCCATATGCAAATCAAGCCGTTCATATGTCGACTTTGTACTCTAAATCACTAGTCACTAGTAGCTCTCTATTTATAGTAGATATTTTTATTACAGTTCTTCCTCTGTTTAAATTATGTACTTTCTTTCAGTTTTATGTATCGTACTCTCTTGCATGTTTATATTCTCTTACCTGTTATGATCTGCGTGAGATGTATTGTGCTCGCTCCCGTCCTGACTGGACCTGTTGAAAATTTTACAGAGGATGATGAGGAACCCTGCACCCCTTACTTTGGAGCTTGCCTAGATGACACTCGCGACCTGGACCCCTGGGGAGGTTCAAGCGGCTGCTGAGGACGATACCTTACATAGTGTAGATAGCTTAGACTGTTCTTTTCATGTTTAGCTGTTGTCCTTGTTTTCAGAGTTGTATATTTTAGAGATGTTGTGACTTGTTATTTCTTTCTGTTGCACCTCAGTTGAGGATTTCTTTATCTATTTTATCGTGCCAAATTCTATCTCTAGATTGTGATTGAGTTGTACCTCTGTGTTGGCCTCCTTATGGAGAGTATTTCATGTTATGTTAGTTATAGTTCATGACCTAGAACAACGTTCTACCGTCGATACTGCGGCGTAGGCTGGGCGCTGTTACGTTGTCACTACCACATTTCTAGTTTGAGGGTATTCTTAACATTTTTGGGGTAATTTAAATTTATTAGAATTTATTTGAATTTATGGGAATTTTTAGAAATTATTTTGGAATTGTTTGAATGAGGGTTGACTAGGTTGACTTTGACTAGCAATGACCATGGTAGACTAACCTAGGAGCTAACCCTAGTTGAGTTTGGTCTTGATTAGGTCATGCCACCCTAGTTAGACTAGAGTTGACTAATAGTATGGTTATTTGACTTAAGTAGAGTTTTAAGTCGTAAGCCATGACTTGTGTTTAACCAATAAATCAATAGTTAGCCAAATAAGCCCAAAGCCCATTAGTCAAGTGCCCAAACCCTAACCCTAACATTTTGTCCAGCCAACCTAGGGATTCCCCCACTATTTAATCTCTCCTTAAATCTAGGGCTAGCCTCTTCCTTAGAAATTTATTACAAGAGAAGAAAGAGGTGAGTCCCCATGTTCAAAAATCCCTAGAAAATCCATTTTTCCTCCTTTTTAATCCAAACAAGTTGCAATAGGTTCTAATTATTGTTTTCTTGCTGTTGGAATTGGTTGTTCTCAGTTTTCTATCAATTTGGAGGAGTTTTACCATCAAGGAGAACATCACTCATTAAGAGCTTTTTGAGAGTTTGGATACATAGAGGTAACTCTCTATTTTCACCATAGAATTCTGGTTTAATTGCATGTATAGGGAGCCCTAGACCTAACCTAACTATAGGAATAGGAATCCCCGGTTTTTGTGTCATTTCGTGTCCTAACAGGATACGTATCAATGTCTTGTTCTTAGTGTTTGTGGAAATGCCATTGTGGATTATTTTGTGTTATTTTCGAATAATGTCTGAATGGAAAATTATGTTTTGAGGTCGCTTACATGATTTTGAATGACTGGGGTGGTTTCGAGTCGTATCCGAGTCGCAATGGACTCGCGGATACGGCCCCACGCGCGGCCTGTGCGCGTGTCCTGCTGCGCGGGGGCTCCACAGGACACGATACTTGATCACTTGACACGAGATTTGACACACCCCTTGGGGCACTCACTGAAACGCCACGTGTAAAATTTCGTGGGCCCACGTGGCGTATTGAGGGAGAAATCCTCGACGCACGGGAATTGCACTGCTCTGTGCACTGTACTTATTTGCCACTGACACGGGCTTGTAGTTTGGATATGACACAGTGTAGGCTCCTTTCAGGCGGTTGTACACCTACCTTAACCCCTGGCGGACACGTGTACGTAGCCACGTGTCTCCACGTGGCCTGTGTTGCGTGCTAGACACGTGTGCACGCCCGCACGAGGCAGTGCACTGCTGTGCAGTACCCAGTGTGCTGTTATAGTTTAATTATTGTGGACACGTCGTGTCTCGATGTGGTGGACACGAGACACTTCCTATGACATGTACACACCCTATATTAGTATTACCAACCTCCGTTTTTGTATTTTATATTGTCTTGACTTGTGAATTCTCGAAATGCCCAATTCCCTGATACTTTGAAATCTGAGAATTCTAGATATATATATATATTGAACTTACCATTAATTTTAGATCTATTTAACACTGTTACATATTGGTTTTAACTCCTTAATCGTTCTCCTATATTTAAACTAACTGTGGGTATGATTTTGGGATTGTTTGATTGATGTTTGAAGTTGAAATGGGGATTTGGAAGGACTGAAACTGAGAGTAGTTCCTTTTTAATTGATTTTGAGTTCAAATGTTACATGTGCTAATCCCTTAAAGCTGAGAATGCAAGAGTGTTGAAACTGAGTTTAAATGGGTAATGATTCCAGTTTTACTTGTGTATTGTTGGGTTCCCTTTTCACAGTTATAGGCTCCAAATTTCGTCATGTTATAGACAATAACTGCCTTTTATGCTCACTGTTTTATCAATTCCAGATTTTTATTATATCATAGACACCCTATTTCACACAGTCCACCACTTGTTCACATACACAGCCCATAACACATTACACACCACCACTCCCATGTTTCACTCCCTAACACACACCCTCACACTCTTCACAGTTCCCCCCCTTTCACTCACTGTTTCCTGTGCAACATCATATACACACACCACAGCAGTACACACACACACTTTTCTCTCCTTCTTTCATGTTTTATTCCTGCACACTGTTTCCAAATTTTTACCATCTAGTGATATACATATTGTTCAATATGCCTCAATGCATGTAGCACACACACAATTTTACACACACACACACAGGCCTTCTCTCCCTCTTATGCATGTGTATATCATATATGAATACCTATATATATGGTGTGTGAAATGTTTATGTAGAATGTGTATACATATGTACTTGTGTGTGATGCATATCTATATGTATACATATAGTACTTAGCCTAGGTATATATAATGTTAACTTAAATGTATGTATCTTTTTATATTGTAAGTTGTGTTCCTATATAAGTTAATAGAGTATTGTGAATAAATAATGTATAGGAATATCTAATTTTGTAAGTGTGATGCTAGATTGACCTAGTGGTGTGTAGGAGTGATTAGCTAGACTTGTTTAAGACTAAGGAAGACTAGTTGGCCTAATTTAGACTTGTTTGACCTAGTTTGACCATAGTAGACCTAGTTTGACTTCTAGGGTTGACCAGAGTTGACCAAGAGTTGACTTTGGCCTAGTTTGACCTAGATTCATATAGAATGCATAGTAGAGCTTCATTTTATCATTTTGGGCTTGTTGTGACTTGTACTGTTCTAATAGGAGCCAGACACCACTCCTCGGACAGTACTCTTCAGTTGGACATTCAGATACCAGGCGAGTACATTCTCTGATCATTTCATATCCTGTTAGAATTATTTTCCTGCTTTAGATTACTATACTTGATGCTGGCACGTTGGTAACACGGATTAGTACTATATGGATCCTTTCTTGAGATGTTATCCCCTCAGGGAGCATCGTATACTACATGTTCTGTGCGTTTCACTTACATGGTGTATCACTATGCTTCACGGTTCTTCGATCACTTGTGACATGTACTCTCATGATCACAGAGTCTTCCCAGAATCACCCATTTATGGGCATTCCCAGAATCACCCATTCATGGGCTATCCATGTATCACCCCTTGTGGACCTTTGCATGGAATCATAACATAACCTGGTTGGATCCTTGTGTATTGATTGGGGGTACGGGGGAGTAGAAATAGCATGTGAATAATTCCAAATAATATAATCTTGAACCACCTCTCCTGAATCACCTCTACATGTTCACATCTCTAGCTTGTACTCTGATTCACTAGTCACTGTTAATTCTCTACTTATAGTAGATATTTCTATTACAGTTATCTCTCTGTTTACATACTGTATTTCTTTCAGATCCTGTATCTTAATTTACTGCATGATTATATTTTTCTAACCTGCCATGATCTGTTGAGATGTATTGTGCTCGCTCCTGTCCTGACTGGACCTGTTGAAAATATTACAGAGGACGAGGAGGTGGCTGGTGTGGATACCTATTACGGTGCCACCTTAGATGAGATGTTGGACTTGGACCATCAGCAGGCCCCACTAGCTGTGGATGACACACCCTTAGACTAGGATGCTTCATTTCAGTATTTCATGGATGATTGTATTTATTGATACTTGGGATCTGGGTTTTGAATTGTCTTAGACACTTAGACTTTCTGATGTACTTGGGATTTCCTTTCATTTCAGCAGTTTCATTTATCTATCTATCAGCTATGTTATCATCTGTTTTTCCTTGAGTTTTATATCATATCGTGCTTCTTCTTCCTTAGTTGTGATTGAGTCTACTTTTGTTATGTCACCCCCATTCGGGGAGTATAAACTGTTTAAGCTTTATATTGCTAGATGTTGTGACCTAGGACAGCGTTCTACCGCCGATATTACGGCGTAGGCTGGACGTACCCACGTCTCATGCCCTAACTCTAGGGTACGGGTCGTGACACATTTTTAGTGGTGGCCCATGCAGGTCTGCACTAGAAGTGTAGTGGTATTCGAACTAGAGTATCACTACAGCCTGCAGTAGGATATAGGACATTAAATTTTTTTTAGGTACTCGATCACATTAGGAAAAATTCTTTTATTGCCACCTAAATCCTTATTTTCAGCTGGTCCTTTGAATTATAATTGTTCGCCTTTGTTATTTTGCTTCTTTCTCAGAAATTGATACTCTTGTTTGTCTATCTTCAGGATGGTAGAGACTCGATCGCAGCGTACCATTCATGAGGATGCTATGGAGGGGACTGCTACCTCCCAACCAGTAGAGCAGGGCCAGGGGACTGCAGCTCCTGCCACCTTTGCTCGTATTGAGGCCCCGGCAGCAGTAGCAGGGGGTATGCTTCCACCGACAGGGAGGCAGGACCCAGTTCTCCCAGAGGATCCTTACCAGCAGCCACCTCTAGGGATAGTGGATGCAGTGCAGCTACTAGCCTTCTTTCGGCAGTACATGGAGGGTCAGCAGACCCAGCAGCAGAGGCAGACGACAGAGCTCACTCGGGGCATTGAGCTGGCAGTGACAGCAGTAGAGAGGGTCATAGCTCAGCCAGCGGCAGCCTCGCAGCTGCACCAGCCGCGGGAGAAGGGCATCCAGGACTTCTAAAAGATGTACCCGAGAGACTTCCGAGGGATAGAGGGGATCCTGTATGCCGATGAGTGGATCGAGCATATGGAGGAGATCTTCAGGCTGGCTGAGATTCCGACGAGGCTCCAGATAGAGGCAGCGGCCAGCATGATGCAGGATCTGGCCCGGACATGGTACCAGACCGACCCGAGAGTCGGTACAGCAGGACAGACTTGGGCAGCATTCAAGAAGCTGTTCAAGGAGAAGTTCTTTCCAGACGCAGCACTGGGAGCCCTCGAGACCCAGTTCGAGGCCTTAGTCCAGGGGAGCCAGTCCGTGGAGGAGTACGCAGGAGAGTTCTGCCGCCTGAGCAGATTTATGGAGGACTTGTCCGAGACGATGAAGGCCCAGAGGTTTCGGAAGGGCTTGGTAAAGGAGGTCAAGTCCTACACTAAGAACGCCCGCAGTGCTACATTTGAGGAGATCCTGGTGGACGCACTAGCTGCAGAGGATGATCTTGAGCTTAGGCTCAAGAGGGGGCGAGACTCCCAAGGAGGCAGCAGTAGCGGAGGACCGGCCAAGAGGCCGCACTTTCAGCAGCTGCACCACCAGCAGCAGAGGTTCCATCCGCAGCAGTTTCAGCAGTCGAGGCATCAGCCAGCGCAGCATCAGCAGCAGAGGGTACAGCAGCAGGCCCAGAGACAGCAGTCGACCAGTTGTCCCTACTGCAAGAAGCCAGGGCATGGGTGGACTGAGTACAGGAGGAGACTGGGGAAGTATCTTTTTTGCGGATCGTTATAGCATCAGATGAAGGATTGTTCCCTCTCTATAGGGAGAGCAGCTCAGGGAGCCGGAGCCAAGGCTCCAGTAGGACCGCAGAGGGGGCCAGCCCTGCCGACCCAGCAGCAGAGATTTGTTCAGCATCAGCAGCAGGCCAGGGGAGGCCAGCAGGGGCGAGCTTTCGCAATGGCGGCTGAAGATGCAGAGGCGATAGGAGAGCTAATCGCAGGTTCGATTCTTCTCGACTCCAGTCCAACATTTGCATTATTCGATTCTGGTGCTTCGCATAGCTTCATATCTGTATTATTTGCGATTAGATACGGTATCATAGCTGAATCGTTGCCTAGGACTTACAAGATCACGACCGGGGGTGGCATTATCCTTGTACGTGATGTTTGTAAGGGTCGGAGAGTTATTTTGGGAGGCCGTGAGTTGGAGGTGAGCCTGCTCGTAATGCCATTGCCGAACTACGATATAGTACTAGGCATGGATTAGTTGAGCAGGCACCACGCCAGCATTGATTGCAGAGGGGGTAGAGTTCTCTTCAGAGCGCCGGGGGAGCCAGAGTTCGAGTACTCCAGACGTCAGGCAGAGCAGAGCAGCGGAGTCTTCTGTGGAGTCTCGGTCGAGGAGCAGGCAATTCCACACCCCTTGATAGCAGAGTATATAGATGTTTTCCCAGAGGAGTTGCCGGGATTGCCACCAGACAGAGACATAGAGTTCTTGATAGACTTGGTTCCAGGAGCGGAACCCATCTCTCAGCATGTCTATCGGGTGAACAACAGTGAGCTGGTGGAGCTGAAGAAGCAGGTGGATGAGCTACAGGACAAGGGCTTCATCCGCTCGAGTTCATCGCCATGGGGTGCACCAGTGTTGTTTGTGCCGAAGAAGGATGGGTCAGTACGCATGTGTATTGACTATAGGGCACTCAACAACCTCACGATCAAGAACAAATACCCACTGCCGCAGATCGACGATCTATTTGACCAGTTGAGCGGAGCTCGGGTATTTTCCAAGATTGATCTGAGGTCGGGATATCACCAGGTGAAGGTGAAGAGGGAGGATATTCCCAAGACCGCTTTCAGGACGCGGTACGGGCAGTTCGAGTTTTTGGTTATGCCGTTTGGGCTAACCAATGCACCAGCAGTGTTTATGAACCTTATGAACAAGGTGTTCCACCAGTATCTGGATCAGTTTGTGGTGGTATTCATAGACGATATCTTGATATATTCCAAGACTGAGGAGGAGCACGAGGAGCATCTGCGGATAGTGTTGGAGATTCTCAGGAAGGAGCAGCTTTATGGAAAACTCTCCAAGTGTGAGTTTTTCTTGGACCGGGTGGACTTCTTGGGGCACGTTGTGACTGGAGATGGTATCTCAGTTGACCCCAAGAAGATTGTTGCAGTCGAGGCATGGGCAGCGCCGACTTCAGTTGCAGAGATCAGGAGTTTCCTGGGGCTGGCAGGATATTATCGGAGATTTGTGCAGGATTTCTCCCGGGTTGCAGAGCCATTGACACGGTTGACCCGGAAGGATGCTGAGTATGTTTGGTCAGAGGAGTGTCAGACAGCTTTTGATGAGTTGAAAAAGCGGCTTACGACAGCTCCAATTCTGACATTGCCTTCAGGATCGGGTGGTTTCACTATTTATAGTGATCCTTCAGGGAAGGAGCTGGGTTGTGTGTTGTAGCAACACGGAAAGGTGATTGCCTATGCTTCCAGGCAATTGTGTCCCTATGAGAAGAACTACCCTAGCCACGACCTGGAGCTGGCAGTAGTGATATTTGCTCTGAAGCTGTGAAAGCATTATCTGTATGGTGAGAGGGTGGAGATCTTCACAGATCACAAGAGCTTAAAGTATGTGTTCACTCAGAAGGAGTTGAACATGAGGCAGCACAGATGGTTGGAGTTGATGAAGGACTTCGACATTGTACTGCAGTATCATCCAGGGAAGGCCAACGTGGTTGCCGATGCCTTGAGTAGGTATCCGACAGCCATGTGTTTGACCATGGATCGACATTTGCTTGCCGGCTTGGAGAGCCTTGGGATTGAGGTGATCATGCCTGGAGTGCAGATGCAGCTATGGGGGATGCAGATTCAGTCAGATTTGGTGGAGAGGATCAAGTCGGCACAGTTTGAGGACGTTGCTCTGCGGTGTCTCCGAGAGCAGGTTCGAACAGGATTGCTGGAGGGCGAGTTTTATCTTGCAGAGGATGGTGCCTTGAGGTACGGTTCCAGGTTATGTGTGCCCAGTGGAGACCTCAGGAAGCAGGTTATGCAGGAGGCCCACAGATCTCAGTACTCTATACACCCGGGTGCCAACAAGATGTACCAAGATCTGAGGGAGCATGTTTGGTGGTCAGGAATGAAGCGGGAGGTGGCTCGCTTCGTGGCTAGATGCTTGGTCTGTCAGCAGGTCAAGGCAGAGAGGCAGAGGCCCGGTGGATTGTTGCAGCCGCTGCCCATTCTCGAGTGGAAATGGGAGCATATCACTATGGACTTCGTATCAGGATTGCCGCGCACACCAGGAGGGAAAGACGCGATTTGGGTCATCGTTGACAGGTTGACCAAATCAGCCAACTTCTTGCCATTCAAGGTGGGTACGTCTACTGAGAGGCTGGTGGAGATGTATATGCGGCAGATAGTCAGGATTTACGGGGTTCCGGTCAGCATTATCTCAGATCGGGATAGCCGTTTTACTTCCCATTTCTGGAGGAGTCTGCAGACCAGCTTGGGCACTCAGCTCAAGTTTAGTACTGCATACCACCCCCAGACGGACGGACAGTCGGAGCGGACTATTCAGACCCTTGAGGATATGCTACGGACGTGCGTCCTAGACTTTCGAGGTTCCTGGGAGGATTATCTTCATTTGGTGGAGTTTGTCTACAACAATAGTTTCCAGGCCAGCATTGAGATATCACCTTTCGAGGCTCTGTACGGGCGTAGATGTCGTACACCCTTATCCTGGGATGATGTTGGTGAGCGAGCTTTACTGGGCCAGAGATGGTTGTTGATGCGGCCGAGAAGGTGAAGCTCATCAGGGACAGACTTCACGTGGCGCAGGACAGACATCGGCACTGGGCCGATAGCCACCGGAGGCCCTTGGAGTTTGAAGTACAGATTAGAGTAGGATTAGTTTAGGTTTGATTGTTTGTGTTTTAATAATCATGTTTGCTTATTATAATTAATTGAGACATTGCTTGTGATTAGGTCGGAGACCAAGTTTTCTTGAGGATATCTCCGACTCGTGGTACGATACGTTTTGGTGGAGGCGGGAAGCTTAGCCCGCGCTTCATTGGCCCTTTCGTTATCAGCGGGAGAGTCGGTGACGTTGCATACAGGCTAGACTTGTCGCCTGTACTAGTGGGGGTCCACAACATATTTCATGTATCACAGTTGAGACGGTACGTGGCTGACCCTAGCCATGTGCTCGATCATTCGGAGATAGAGGTTGGGCCTTCTCTCAGCTATCCAGAGCAGCCAGTGGAGATTCTGGATCGACGGGAGAAGGTTCTGAGGAACCAGGTGATACCCTTGGTACGCATCGTATGGAGGCATCATTCTCCAGGAGAGACTACCTGGGAGCGGGAGGATGAGTTGCGCGAGCGCTACCCTTATCTTTTTGGACCGTGAGGTATGCTTTCTATCATTCTCATCAGATGTATTTCGCCTTTCAATTTCGAGGACGAAATTCTTTTAAGGAGGGTAGATTTGTCACTACCATATTTCTAGTTTGAGGGTATTATTGACATTTTTGGGGTAATTTAAATTTATTAGAATTTATTTGAATTTATGGGAATTTTTAGAAATTATTTTGCAATTGTTTGAATGAGGGTTGACTAGGTTGACTTTGACTAGCAATGACCATGGTAGACTAACCTAGGAGCTAACCCTAGTTGAATTTGGTCTTGATTAGGTCATGCCACCCTAGTTAGACTAGAGTTGACTAATAGTATGGTTATTTGACTTAAGTAGAGTTTTAAGTCATAAGCCATGACTTGTGTTTAACCAATAAATCAATAGTTAGCCAAATAAGCCCAAAGCCCATTAGTCAAGTGCCCAAACCCTAACCCTAACATTTTGTCCAGCCAACCTAGGGATTTCCCCACTATTTAATCTCTCTTTAAATCTAGGGCTACCCTCTTCCTTAGAATTTTATTACAAGAGAAGAAAGAGGTGAGTCCCCATGTTCAAAAATTCCTAAAAAATCCATTTTTCCTCCTTTTTAATCCAAACAAGTTGCAATAGGTTCTAATTATTGTTTTCTTGCTGTTGGAATTGGTTGTTCTCAGTTTTCTACCAATTTGGAGGAGTTTCACCATCAAGGAGAACATCACTCATTAAGAGCTTTTGAGAGTTTGGATACATAGAGGTAACTCTCTATTTTCACCATAGAATTCTGGTTTAATTGCATGTATAGGGAGCCCTAGACCTAACCTAACTATAGGAATAGGAATCCCCAGGTTTTTGTGTCATTTCGTGTCCTAACAGGACACGTATCAATGTCCTGTTCTTAGTGTTTGTGGAAATGCCACTGTGGATTATTTTGTGTTATTTTTGAATAATGTCTGAATGAAAAATTATGTTTTGAGGTCGCTTACATGATTTCGAATGACTGGGGTGGTTTCGAGTCGTGTCCGAATCGCAATGGACTCGCGGACACGGCCCCGCGCGCGGCCTGTGCGCGTGTCCTGCTGTGCGGGGGCTCCACAGGACACGATACTTGATCACTTGACACGAGATTTGACACACCCCTTGGGGCACTCACTGACACGCCACGTGTAAAATTTCGTAGGCCCACGTGGCATATTGAGGGAGAAATCCTCGACGCACGGGAATTGCACTGCTCTGTGTACTGTGCTTATTTGCCACTGACACGGGCTTGTAGTTTGGACACGACATAGTGTGGGCTCCTTTCAGGCGGTTGTACACCTACCTTAACCCCTGGCAGATACGTGTACGTGGCCACGTGTCTCCACGTGGCCTGTGTCGCATGCTAGACACGTGTGCACGCCCGCACGAGGCAGTGCACTACTGTGCAGTACCCAGTGTGCTGTTTTAGTTTAATTGTTGTGGACACGTCGTGTCTCGATGTGGTGGACACGAGACACTTCCTATGACATGTACATACCCTATATTAGTATTACCAACCTCTGTTTTTGTATTTTACATTGTCTTAACTTGTGAATTCTCGAAATGCCCAATTCCCTGATACTTTGAAATCTGAGAATTCTAGATATATATATATTGAACTTGCCATCAATTTTAGATCTATTTAATACTGTTACATATTGGTTTTAACTCCTTAATCATGTTCTCCTATATTTAAACTAACTGTGGGTATGATTTTGGGATTGTTTGATTGATGTTTGAAGTTGAAATGGGGATTTGGAAGGACTGAAACTGAGAGTAGTTCCTTTTTAATTGATTTTGAGTTCAAATGTTACATGTGCTAATCCCTTAAAGCTGAGAATGCAAGAGTGTTAAAACTGAGTTTAAATGGGTAATGATTCCAGTTTTACTTGTGTATTGTTGGGTTCCCTTTTCACAGTTGTAGGCTCCAGATTTCGTCATGTTATAGACAATAACTGCCTTTTCTGCTCACTATTTTATCAATTCCAGATTTTCATTATATCATAGACACCCTATTTCACACAGTCCACCACTTGTTCACACACACAGCCCATAACACATTACACACCACCACTGCCATGTTTCACTCCCTAACGCACACCCTCACACTCTTCACAGTTTCCCCCCCCTTTTACTCACTGTTTCCTGTGCAACATCACATACACACACCACAGTAGTACACACACACACTTTTCTCTCCTTCTTCCATGTTTTATTCCTGCACACTGTTTCTAGATTTTTACCATCTAGTGATATACAGATTGTTCAATATGCCTCAATGCATGTAGCACACACACACTATTTTACACACACACACAGGCCTTCTCTCCCTCTTATGCATGTGTATATCATATATGAATACCTATATATATGGTGTGTGAAATGTTTATGTAGAATGTGTCTACATATGTACTTGTGTGTGATGCATATCTATATGTATACATATAGTACTTAGCCTAGGTATATATAATGTTAACTCAAATGTATGTATCTATTTATATTGTAAGTTGTGTTCCTATATAAGTTAATAGAGTATTGTGAATAAATAATGTATAGGAATATCTAATTTTGTAAGTGTGATGCTAGATTGACCTAGTGGTGTGTAGGAGTGTTTAGCTAGACTTGTTTAAGACTAAGGAAGACTAGTTGGCCTAATTTAGACTTGTTTGACCTAATTTGACCATAGTTGACCTAGTTTGACTTCTAGGGTTGACCAGAGTTGACCAAGAGTTGACTTTGGCCTAGTTTGACCTAGATTCATATAGAATGCATAGTAGAGCTTCATTTTATCATTTTGGACTTGTTGTGACTTTTGCTGTTCTAATAGGAGCCAGACACCACTCCTCGGACAGTACTCTTCAGTTGGACACTCAGATACCAGACGAGTACATTCTCTGATCATTTCATATTCTGTTAGAATTATTTTCCTGCTTTAGATTACTATACTTCATGCTGGCACGTTGGTAACACGGATTAGTACTATATGGATTCTTTCTTGAGATGTTATCCCCTTAGGGAGCATCGTATACTACATGTTCTGTGCGTTTCACTTACATGGTGTATCACTATGCTTCACGGTTCTTCGATCACTTATGACATGTACTCTCATGATCACAGAGTCTTCCCAGAATCACCCATTTATGGGTATTCCCAGAATTACCCATTCATGGGCTATCCATGTATCACCCCTTGTGGGCCTTTGCATGGAATCATAACATAACCTGGTTGGATCCTTGTGTATTGATTGGGGGTACGGGAGAGTAGAAATAGCATGTGAATAATTCCAAATAATATAATCTTGAACCACCTCTCCTGAATCACCTCTACCTGTTCACATGTCTAGCTTGTACTCTGATTCACTAGTCACTGTTAGTTCTCTACTTATAGTAGATATTTCTATTACAGTTCTCTCTCTGTTTACATACTGTATTTCTTTCAGATCTTGTATCTTAATTTACTGTATGATTATATTTTTCTAACCTGCCATGATCTGTTGAGATGTATTATGCTCGCTCCTGTCCTGACTGGACCTGTTAAAAATATTACAGAGGACGAGGAGGAGGCTGGTGTGGATACCTATTACGGTGCCACCTTAGATGAGATGTTGGACCTGGACCATCAGCAGGCCCCACTAGCTGTGGATGATACACCCTTAGACTAGGATGCTTCATTTCAGTATTTCATGGATGATTGTACTTATTGATACTTGGGATCTGGGTTTTGTATTGTCTTAGACACTTAGACTTTCTGATGTACTTGGGATTTCCTTTCATTTTAGCAGTTTCATTTATCTATCTATCAGCTATGTTATCATCTATTTTTCCTTGAGTTTTATATCATATCGTGCTTCTTCTTCCTTAGTTGTGATTGAGTCTACTTTTGTCATGTCACCCCCATTCGGGGAGTATAAACTGTTTAAGCTTTATATTGCTGGATGTTGTGACCTAGGACAGCGTTCTACCGCCGACACTGCGGCGTAGGCTGGACGTACCCACGTCTCGTGCCCTAACTCTAGGGTGCAGGTCGTGACATACGTACTCGTACCCTCACGGTGGGTGCGGGTCGTGACAACCGTAAAAATATATCTAATCATGACGGTATAGCACAGTTTATTTTGCAGAAAAATAATTAATGAATAAATGCATGAATATGAGCTAAAGTAAAATAAATAGCTAATGGCAAGATGTCTTGCCTGGTAGGCCGCCTGGTGTACTGCAATGATTAATGTGACACGAACTGCGGCTTCGGTGCAACAACTATACAAGGTGACCTCTGATCGTGGCACGGATGGTTCCAACGGGTCCAGGACGGTCAAATTGGTTAGGGTCAATAGGAGGAATGACATATTGGCGAGGGAATATGAAAATGGGATTAGTTATGGGAAAGAGGATGATCAAAGAAAATGGATAATAATAAGATATAAAAAAACTATTTATAAAACTTGAAAACGATATATTATTAGAAAAATATGTTTGAAAATCTAAGTAACTCATTTTAGGCAAATCCTTAATTTATAAAAATAGCTTTGGCTAGCTAAACTAGATGTAAACATATCCCAAAATATTTTATATTGATTCATATATTAAAAATTGTTTCTAAGCATGAACTCGAAGTTTGTCAAGATATAATTTTTGATAAGAAGTATTTTATTAGTAAAAAAATTTAGAATAATACTAGAGATTTCAAAAAGAATTATTACAGGACTTCTAAACCATAATAAACATATGGAAGCCAAATATTTATAAACCTATAATATTTAAAATTATTTATCCTATACATTTTGTTTGGTAATAACAATAATTAAATAATAAAAATGTTGAATATACACACCCTCTTAATAACAAAACAATAATCATAAAATATGATAAAAACCAAATAACAAAATAGTAATACTAATAATAATAATAATAATAATAATAATAATAATAATTTAATCAAAATAATAAAACTACTGTAACCTCACAGTAGTCTTCTCTCAAAAAAAACCAGTCAACAAAAATCGAACAAAAAAAAGAAAAAGAAATGCATCAGCTTTCATTGTGCGAGGGGGGACAGAAATAAAAGAAGCAAGAGAGGGAGAGAGAAAAAAGAGAACGAGTGAGCGAGAGAGGTGAGAGAGAGAGCTGGATCGGGAGAGGGTCTCGGAGAGGGTTTTCGGCATGGGGCTGACGCAGGGCGGCGGATGGCGGTCGGACAGGTGGAGGAGCAAGGCGCGGAGGTCGGCACCAAGGTTCTCGGGCGCGTGGGCAGCACGGAGGCGACTGCAGGCGACGGCGGGGTCCGCCGACAACCGAGGAACGGGGTCGGGTGTGGCCAAAGTCGTTGACAGGGTCGGAGTGGAAAGAGGGGGAGCGGAAGGCGGTGGAGTCTCAGCGTGGATCGGTCTCGCCGACGGTGAGGTGCGCCGGTCGAGAATCGGGATCAACGACGGAGGGCGAGGTGAGTAATTGGTGGTGTTTCTCTTTTCTTCTGTGAATTTTGAGTGGTGGTGGCCGGTGGGTGTTTGAGAGGCTGGCCGCGGTGGATAGCCGTCGACCGTGGTTCTAGTTTTGGTGACGGTGGTATTGCCGAGCGCCTAGGGTCTTGGCAATGATATGGGTGGCTCTGCCTTGTGGCAGTGTTGGGTTATGGGGACGAGGTGGCACCGGGCGCAGTGGCGCCGGTGATGGTGGTCCGGGTGGTGGTTGTGGAATTACCGTGACAGAGGCGATGGTAGTTTATAATAGGAAATTGGGGCTGTTGTGGTGATGACGTCGGGATGGCGAGGCGGTGTGGGTGTGCTACTGGTGACCGTGGTAGCGGGGTTAATGTGGTAGGTGTTGCTGGTCGGGTCGACTTACGTCGAGGGTGAGGGTGGACGTTAGGCACGGCGGAGATCGGGGACAGGATAGGTTTAGAAATTTATTGGTGTCGGTGGTGTGTCCGACACAAAAAGATGAACTTGTATATGTAATTGTGGAATAAGAATTGGACCGGGGAGGGACACGGACACGATCTACGGAATTAGGGTTGGAGAAATATTTGTGGAGAGTTTGTGAATGATAAAAATTTATAGAGGAGTACCTGCCTTTTTATAGGATGTGAAAATTCCCAGTTGGATAAGGATTGGACTCAAATTTAATTATTTAAATCAAAATTTGGGTTCAATCTATATTTAAATCAAATTTAGATAATTAACCATATATGTTTTAAAACAAAAATCAAAAGCAATCAAATCCAAATCCAAGTTGTATTAGATTTTATACATAAAAATCTTTTTCCATAATTTAGCTAATTTAAATAATTAAAATCTTAATTTAAATATCCACATTTATTAAATTAAATACACTTTTCAAATTTACTATTAAATAAATTTCAAAAATTACATTATTAATTAACAATAACTAATAAAATATTATAAAATATATATATGTAAGCACAAATAATGTATACATGATTATGCTTTTCCTAGTATACAATAAAATATTATTTATGATTAATAACTGCTAAAAACAAAAGGCTTTTTATAGCAAGAATAATAATTATATATAATATCTTGAAAGTATATAATAAAATAGAAAAAATATTTTTCTAAAATATGTACGCTCGCACATATTCGTACTCGACGAGCAAGAAAAATGAAATCTTGTGCGCGACGTACAATACGTTATTAAGACGTATATATACAAGAAAAAGAAATTTCAGCACCAATTTATAAAAAATATTTAGTAGAAATTTAGGCGTTTTACACCTACACATGTACACCTATATAAATATATTTATATAGATATACACATATACACCTATATATATTTATTTACTTACATCTACATTTACATATACATATATATATATATATATATATATATATATATATATATATATATATATATATATATATATATATATATATATATATATATATATATATATATATATTTATGTACACACACACACACACACACACACACACACACACACACAACACATATATATATATATATATATATATATATATATATATATATATATATATATATTTTTTTTTTTTTTATATATATATATATATATATATATATATATATATATATATATATATATATACACACACACATAGACAATATACACATAGACAATATATAATATTTATTTATATATTCATACACATATTTAATATATATTCATATATATTCATATTCACATACACTTACACACATATATCTTTACATCTAAATAAACTCTATAATACCAATAACCCACTAAAATAACCCAAAGAGCCTTGGTGAACATATCTGGCCCTA
This sequence comes from Iris pallida, assembly GCA_029216955.1. Lineage (NCBI taxonomy): Eukaryota > Viridiplantae > Streptophyta > Magnoliopsida > Asparagales > Iridaceae > Iris > Iris pallida. The sequence goes on along the minus strand of JANAVB010018200.1, from coordinate 3,645,080 downwards.
GAAAATTGTACCAATATTCTAAAACTCTATTTAAATATTAATAATAACCATTTTGTATAAATAACCAAATATTTAGAAAATATCATTAAGTACACCCAAAAAGTTAGAAAATATTTGTACGTGCCTAAAAGTATGTCTACATAGGCTTGGGCTTTGTTTGGGTCCAATCTGGACTAGTTTGGTACACCCGGGTTCCCTAAACCCAATAATATAATTAATAAATAAATAATCTTCGGTAAGGGTTAAGTCGTAACTTGGCCTGGTTTTCCCAGTTAGGACATCACTATGGCTCGGTCTTCCCTACCAGGGCTAATATACTAGTCAAAGCACGCCACTGCACTATCCGTGCCATAATTTCTAGTCGCCTTGTACCCCAATTCCTAACCATGACTAAAATTATATACCGTAATAATTAACTAATTAATTATTTATAAAATCTAAAAATCACCATTTGAATAAAATAAATAATAATAAATATTTTAAAAAATTTTGGGAAGGGAAGCTACAAGTAAGCTCCCAATATGTGGCTCGAGGAGTTTGACCAGTTTATTAGGTCAAAAAGCTATAGGGTCAACGAGACTATTAAGTGTGATTACACGAAGTTCACTGATGATGGAGGAGTTATCGTTTGTCTCTATGTGGACAACATATTGATGTGTCACTAGAATAAAGATGTTCCTCACGTCCATATTCAGTATAAAGGACATGTGAGATGCGGGTGTCATCCTGGGATTTAAATAATTTGAATGGAAGTTAAGCTTCCTTTGTCACAAGCTCACTACGTAGAAAGTTGCTCACACGATATGGATATCAGGATCTTCTAGGGATGATACTCCATATAGGTGTGATCAAAAATTGACCAGATCCTGGAGAAGCGTTAGACCGTTGGTGTACTCGAGCATCATCCGGAGTTTGATGTAGGCTATAAGTACCATTAGGCCTGACATAGCTTTTGTTGTAGGTATGCCTGTAGAAGCATGAAAAATCTCAGCTGAAGACATCCCTTCGCCAAAGCGCAGAAGATGCAAAAGACTCAGGCTCAGTGCTAAAAAGGCAAAACATAAGATATGGAAGAAGTCCCTTCATTTTCATGTCTACCAAAGTCTAGTACAGACACATCAAGACTATACATAAGGGACTAATTCTATTCTTCTACAAAGGATCTAGTACAGATTCGACAAAAGTCTAGAGGGATCCATAAGGGATACAATCTTCATCGAAGCGTAGCCTTCCTTCTTCTTGATACACATGCTGGAGGATTGACCTCCACCGAAGCATGTTCTGATATTCTTGTGGGCGTAGCCTCTCAAAAGCATATCAATAACTCAGTACTTGAAGAAGCTAGAGCCTTCAAGTCAGAGGCGTAACTACTTCCCTGCACCAACCTCATAAATAAGATGGTGGTAGGTCCCCCTTCTTTTATTCCAAAAGCCGATGTCTGCACTCCAGAGGCGCAGCTATCTGCCTGTGCCAATCTCAGACGCGCAAGGGTGTCAAACCTTTCTTTCACAGCCAACGCCTTCACTATTCAGAGGTGCAGCTACTTACCTGCATTCGTATGAGACACAGGATGGTGATATACTCACACCATCTTCATTCCTACAGCGTAGTCATCTGCTCCAAATCAGAAGCTTAAGTCACTTCTCTACAAGAGAGTTGGGAAATCCCATCGCAACCAATGCAAGTCAACATGTCGCTCCAAAAGTATAGTAATCTCGTCAACCTGAAGCATAAACCTACTTGTCGCCTACAGCACAGTGACTCTGGTAGCCCGAAACATAGCTTTATAAGTTGCTCTGCATGCACAGAAGTCTCATCATCATTCGAAGCCAAGTCCATTCGTCGCCTGAAAGCATAGAGGTTCCATCGTCTCCAGAAGCACTGTCTAATCGTCGTCCCAGAAGTGCAGTAGCACTTAGTCCTCACCATAGGTACAAGAAGCATGGGTCCTCCCCAATTGGTTTGTTTAAACCACTTCTTGCAGAGAAGATTGGGATTAAATCATGATTGATATCATATCAGATTGATTTAATTCTTAGATAAGGATCAATTAGACTCCAAATCTAGGATAGAATTCCAAGATTTACTCGGCTGTATCCGAACAAGAAAATCGACACGCACCACGTGTCACCTACTTTGGTTATGTTTATAACCACCAGAAATCTCGTTTGAGAAGAATCTCGATGTCTGCCACGTGTCAGCATCGTAGAATCCCGAACCGTGTAATGACGACAGATTCCTTCATATCTCAGGAACCCTAATGCATATCACATATTTGCTTGGTTCTCTATAAATAGAAGGAGTTCTTCTTCCACCAAAGCATTGATAGATAAAGGGAATATTGACAATCGATAATCTTCAAAGGAGTAGCGATCTCCATCCACGAAGAGTCGACCACCCTCATCCACCTATCAATCAAAGAACCAACCAACCAACTATCTTCAAGGGATCTTCTCATCCAGACAGCCTCTTGATCGTTGACCCCAGAGTCCCATCAAAGGCGCCAGAGAGACATAGCAAGGTTGATTCATCATCAGATCGTTAACGGATTAAAGGAGCTGCTGCAGTGCTCGATCTCTATCGTCACACTTTTACAGAAATCTCTTCTCCGTGTACTTAGAATATCCTGTTTAGGACTTCCTTCTTTGTACACAGATACCTTATACGTTCAATAAAGTAAAAAAGTTCGTTCAACCTTTTGTTACGTCGAACAAAATGGTGAAGCATATGGTGGTTCCGTAGTTGATCTGACGAAGGAACGATGCCAAAGGAAGCGCACACCGGTCCAACCCCTCACGATCAGAGTATTGCCGGCAAGGAGGTTTGTCTTCGACAGAATCGCTTTCCCTTCAGGTAAACCTTCGGCGGACACTGAATACAACTCACCCGCTATAGGTAGTAGGAAGAGATCCCAGGTGGCTCGCACTTTGTACAACAAGTATGCGACACCAGTGGCAGACCAGAGGCCAGTGTTGACAGTAACACGCGCAGCCGACAGAAAGCTATACAAGACTGGCTCCCGCACTCCGATGCCTCAACCAGTCGAATCTCCCTCCCACTGGGGTACTCCTGTGCGTAAGCCAAGCCAGTAGGTACGTCTCACGAAGAGGGATCCATGTGAACGGTGTTCCCGCGGGAGCGACAGGAGGCTTCCTCGCCAGAACTGCTCTGACCGTGCATACATGCAGGTTGCCTACAAGTACAATGGGAGTGCTACGACAGAAGAGCCAACCCTCTCCCAAGCAGAAGAAGAATCTGTGGCACAAGACATGCCTAAATCAAGGCACCCATGTACCCAGATTACCATCAACTGTCGTTGCCAGCAGACGGCTGCGCCATCGTCGAGCAGGCGCTCCATCTTCCAGAGACTCTACTCCACACCGACTCTATGCCAGAGGCCTAACAGGGGTCGGTGAGCCATAGAGAAGACGAGCCCCACGTCGCCACATGCTACACGGCGCAGGATTCCAGAGCTTTTAAGGATCCTTTACAGAATCCTTCCATATCGGTGGCTAAACCAAAGAGGAGGTCAGAGAATAGCAAAGCTAAGTTACCCGATGCAGGTATGTTCCAAATCTGCATTTGGTGCCTTGTCAAAAACTGGAGGTAGCCAGCCTCCTACCATGTACAAAAACCATGTGTTCCAATCTGATGAGGCGCAATATGATACATATGTCTCCATTGGCGCAGCCAGTCACTAGACCAGGGGTAGCAACCATATTGAGTCCGAAAAAGATATCAATTTTACGGTATATCCTTAGGACAATGAGACTCAGGCGTCTGAGCCAGAAAGTGAAGGATCCACGGCTCCCTCGAGTTACCTCACACTCGGTCTGTGTTCATGGCCGATCCCAATGAGGAAGACAATAATAAAGCTCTCAGACGTATCGAAGTCCTCGAGACAAAGTTAGATACGCTGACGGATACCATGAAGACCCTGTCTTCGATCATAATCGACCTCAAGAGTAGCATGGCCCCTACTGCCTCTACACCTGCGCGTGATCCGCCAACCAATGACGAATCTAGCAGGTTGCCTACTGCCAATTAGGCAGGACCATCCTCCCATCGGCTACAGGCTCCGCAATGACGACCGAGATACAGCTGTCCATCAAAGAGCTGTATGCTCGTCATGATGTCAATGAGAAGCAAGCAACGCTTCGGAAGATGGGGATCCGGCAGTCATACCCTACCGAGTAGGACAACGTCGTCTATCCTCCCAAATACAATTCGCAGACGCTTACACCTTATGAAGGGAAGGGGTCTCCCCGATAATACTTGAGGTACTTTACCTCAGTAACAGGGCACCTGCCAAAGGAAGACGCCCTTCTGTCCAATATATTCATAGGATCCCTGCAGGGGGTAAACTATGAGTGGTTCTGCAGTCTTCCGGACGACTGTATCTCGATATTTGAAGACCTAAACACTCGGTTCGTGGACCGATTCTACGAAGCAGGCATGGATATGACCATGTCGACCCTCATAAAAATTGTCCAGAGGGAGAAAGAGCATGTTCATGTGTACATCGAGCGCTTCTACCAGGCAGCCCTTATACTACCACCTGGCATGCCCGAGCCCATGCTTATGGACTCTTGCCGCAAGAACATGTTGCCCACTATAAAATTGTGGCACAGTGCTCCCTACATGGAGTGGACGCCTTTTATTATAGAGCCAGATATTGCACAAGGAAAAGCCCAGGATGCGTAGCTCCTGGGGATACACTTTTCTGCTCCCAAAGACAAGGGGAGACGCTCGTACAGCAACAACCCCAAAGACAGAAAAAGAAAGCAAGCCATAACCGTCAACATCTTTAAAGGTTCAGTAGCTGCGAACCCCAAGTCTGCGAAAGCGCAGAGGCCGAGGAAGACTTACTCCTTCAATGACGAGGATATGCTGGAGCTCTTCGAGATGCTTACGAAGAGTGGCAAATTGTCTATCCTGGCACCCAGGCATCTGATGAAGTAGGAAAGGTGGACCATCCCAAGTACTGCCATTATCACTAGTACGTCCATCACTCAACACAGGACTGTTATGTGTTGAAAGGGCAAATTCAGCGCCTCATTAATGCCAATATTATATCGTTTGATTACGAGGAGAAGACCGTCACAACCAATATAGTTACTCTCCAGTTCAAGAGTTTTCCAACCACAGAGGTACAAGATGGCATCATCCCTACTCCAAAGATGACGATGGAAGTAGTCAACCTTCCGTCAGCACGGGATAATGCTCAAGGGCTCATCTCATTCTCCACGCCTCAAGACAGAGTCATGAGAGTCTATCCGGACCAGGCTCCCGACATGATGAACCAGTAATCATCATGAATCTATCAAAAAATATTTTATGACCTTGCTTCTGAAATATTATCCTAAGATGTGTCTACCATATACTCTCTACCTCCGAGTAGTCACCTCCTCCATAATAGCTGTAAGCTGTCATAATCCTTAGAAAATATTTTACGTTCATATTACCTCTGAAGTGTTGTTCTAGATTGTGTCTACCATGTCCATATTACCTCCGAGTAGTCACCCCGTTATGATAATCCCAAAGTTGTCATAACTCTCTAAGAAAAAATAGTCACATCATATTACCTCTGAACTATTATTCTAGGAAGAAGGATGCTTGCCATGTCCATATAACCTCTGAGCAATGCCCCCTTTCTCTGACGATTTCTATCATCTATAGAACCCTTCACGTCCATATTACCTCTGAGTTAATCTATACCCCAGAAGAGTCTATCCTTACCATGTCCATATCACCTCTGAGTAAGGAAAGTGTCTCTAGCAAAAACTCTCATATTTTCCATATCCACATAACCTCTAATCAAACACCTTGTCCCCAGGGGAATTAACCCCCCTGAGGGAATTCTTACCCTTGAACAGGATCCATGCCGTAAAGAGAGACAAAACAGAAAAGGAAAACAGAAACTCCAGATACAAAGAAGGCAATATTTTCTATTATAAAATGTGTATATGATCCCTCATAAGTTGAAGACAAAAAGAAGCAACTGAGTCTTCTCTTGAAGAAGGCCAGTCCTTTATGTAGGCTGTTCGCGTGGTCCAAGCACGAGCCAGACTTCGGTCAGAAGAAAGCTTACAAGTTAAGCTAAATCTCTACTCCATGACAGATGGCAGTACTGCGAGTGACCAAAGGAACGTGACTCTGAACCTTCTCTGCTAAAGAGATTCATGATCCCGGCAAAGACGCGAGAGGCTCCAATATCAAGAAGACATCAGGAGCCCATGGTCTGAAATGATGACTCAGGACAATTAATGCTAAGAGCTAGGCTTGACACCAGCCATCACCCAGCTCGTACAGTCCTGACGCGTGTTCATGCTTCTGTTCAAATTATCCCAAGCTTGACTCAAGTTCGGAAAACTTTGAAGAGGGTCTTGTAGAACCATAAAAAATCTCAGCTGAAGACATCCCTTCGCCAAAGCGCAGAAAATACAAAAGACTCAGGCTCAGTGCTAAAAAGACAAAACAGAAGATATGGAGAGAAGTTCATTCATTGTCATGTCTACCAAAGTCTAGTACAGGCACATCAAGACTATACATAAGGGACTAATTCTGTTCTTCTATAAAGGATCTAGTACAGATTCAACCAAAGCCTAGAGGGATCCACAAGGGATGCAATCTTCATTAAAGCGCAACCTTCCTTCTTCTCGATACACACGCTAGAGGATTGATCTCCACCGAAGCATGTTCTGAAATTCTTGTAGACGCAGCCTCTCAGAAGCATATCAGTAACTCAGCACTTGAAGAAGCCAGAGCCTTCAAGTTATAGGCGCAGCCACCTCCCTGCGCCAACCTCAAAAACAAGATGGTGGAAGGCCCCCCTCCCCTTCTTTTATTCTAAAAGCCAGTGTCTGTACTCCAGAGGCACAGCTATCTGCCTGCGCCAATCTCAGACGCGCAAGGATGTCATACCCTTCCTTTCGTAGCCAACGCCTTCACTGTGCAGAGGCGCAGCTACTTACCTGTGTCCGTATGAGACACAGGATGGTGATATGCTCACACTATCTCCATTCCTATGGTGTAGTCCTCTGCTTCATATCAGAAGCTTAAGTCACTTTTCTACAAGAGACTTGAGAACTTCCATCGCAACCAATGCAAGTCAACCTATCACTCCAAAAGCACAGTAACGTCGTCAATCTGAAGCACAAGCCTACTTGTCGCCTACATTATAGTGACTCTGGTAGCCTGAAACATAGCTTCATAAGTTGCTCTACATACACAGAAGTTGCATCGTCATTTGAAGCTAAGTCCACTCGTCGCCTGAAAGCACAGAGGTTCTGTCGTCTCCAGAAGCATGGTCTACTCTTCGCCCCAGAAGCGCAGCAGCACTTAGTCCTCACCAGAGGCACAGAAAGCATGGGTCCACCCCAATTGATTTGTTTAAACCGCCTCTTACAGAGAAGATTGGAATTAAATCATGATTGATATCATATCAGATTGATTTAAATCTAGATGAGGATCAATTAGACTCCAAATATAGGATGGAATCCCAAGATTTACTCGGCTGTATCCGTGCAAGAAAATCGGTATACGCCATGTATCACCTCCTTCGGTTATGTTTATAACCACCAGAGATCTTTTTTGAAGGGAATCTTGATGTCCGCCACGTGTCAGTACCGTAGAAGCCTGCACCGTACAATGACGGCAAATTCTTTCATATCTTAGGAACCCTAATGCACATCGCATATGTGCCGGTTCTCTATAAATAGAAGGAGGTCTTCTTCCACCAAAGCATCGATAGACAGAGGGAACATTGACAATCGACAATCTTCAAAGGAGCAGCGATCTCCATCCACGAAGAGTCGACCACCCTCATCCAGCTATCAATCAAAGAACCAACCAACCAACCATCTTCAAGTATCTTCTCATCTAGACAGCCTCTTGATCGGTGACCCCAGAGTCCCATCAAAGACGCTAGAGAGCCATAGCAAGGTTGATTCATCATCAGATCGTCACGGAGTAAAGTAGCCACTGCAGTGATCGATCTTTATCATCACACTTTCCTAGAAACCTCTTCTCCCTATACTTAGAATATCTTATTTAGGACTTCCTTCTTTATACACAGATACCTTATACGTTCAATAAAGCAAAAAGTTCGTTCAATCTTTTTTTACGTCGAACAATGCTGAGTCTGTTCATGAGTAATCCAAGTTTTGATCTTTGGAAAGCTGTGAAGAGAGTGATAGGATATCTCTCACAGGGACTCAAAACGATATACTATAGCGGTTACCCTGCAGGGGTAGAAGGCTTCAGTGATCCCAGTTGGTGTTCAGAATGAGAGAAATAAGAGATTACATCTTCTATATTAGTGGATATGCTATATCAAGAAATTCGAAGAATTAGATTCATGGGTAGTGCTGCTATATCGAGAAAGTCAAAGAAGTAAACATTTCTCTCACTATGGAATCTGAGTTCTGTCAGATGCAACGGATGAAGCAGAATTGCTTCGAGTATGAAGCAGAATGGCTTTATGAGCCTAGGAACGATCTTCTTATGGTTGGTGAACAAATCTGGGTGATGTCGATACATTATGGCAACCAGGCTTGATCTTCCTATAGTTGGTGTGCAAATTCGGGTGATGTTGATGTATTACGACAACTGGGTGGCTGCAGCAGTGGCATCGGCTGATCTCTTCAATGATAAGAAGAGAATTGTGTGTTTAGGGCACAAGGCACTGAATGAGCGCATCAAGTGTGGATCATTATAGTAGGCGATGTTCAGAGTCAGAAGATCTGACGGATCCGTTCATCAAGGCCTCAAGCGCCAGCTGGTCAAGGACTTGACAAGAAAATAGGCTTGACGGACCTCTGATATTGTGTCTCTGTAATATTACCATAAAGTTTTATGCTATTGGTTCATAAAAAAATCTACCAGGCATCTAGCTGTTGGTTCAAGGGAGGACCATTAACAGGAAGAATATAGGAATAGTAGGTTGTCCTTTGAGCCTTTAAGGGGTTACGGACCCAGACCACTATTGTCTATTGTTTATTCTTTGTATAAAACAAAGTCCTATAAGAGGATGGCTTGGAAATCTTAATGTGTTCTCGGGTATTTGGAATATCCAGCGTGCTTTACAGGAAGCACAGATAGCACAGCACTACTAAGGAGTGTAGTACTCCATGCTACAGTGGGATGACACCACCAAGAGGTACCTCGTGAGGGTAAAGCCTCGGCTTCGAGCCATATCACAGTGAGATAGCACTGCACATAGACAAGTGGCCTAATGTTGTAGAATGAAGAGTGATAGGCAGCACTACAAAAAGGTTGGGCCTCATGTTACAGTGGTGTAACACCACAGAGGTACCTAGAAATGGTAAAGTCCTGGCTTCGCAAGCCATATCACAGCGGCATAACACCGCAAGGAAGTGAAATGCTTCATGGTAGGTAGGTTGGCACTACAAAGAGGCTGGGTCCTCATGCTACAATGGTATGACACCATGATGAGGTATAGCATCGGCCCTGCACTATAAGAAAAGTGATTTTTTTATGACATTGAAATTAAGACGTTCATAAATAGTATGTCGTAAATAGGTATTTCACAACATACATTTTATTGCATGTTGTAAAAGGATTCATAATATAATAATTGGGATGTCGTATTTGACAGAGCATAGTAAGTAAAGATTTAGCCCATATATATATATATATATATATATATATATATATATATATATATATATATATATATATATATATATATATAAAATAAGTTCCATAAACATTTATTTTGGTGTATAAAGTATTATTGCCTTAGACTTGTGTTTTACTGTTAGTACCTTTTATTGCATAACAAGTTTTAGAAGTAGGCTCATTGTTGGGCAAGGCTGGTTCTGCTGGACTTGGGAAAGCAGTGGATGTATTGAATACTCTTGTTAGTAGCATGACAGGTTTAATTTAAGTATCGACAATGGGTTTGAAGCAGGGGTGACAGCTAAAGGCAATAAAATATTAATTTTGTCTTTCGAAGTTGCCAACACATTTGTGAAAGGTGCAAACCTTATGCAATCATTTTCAGGAAAAAAAACATAAAACATTTGAAGGAAGTTATTATCTCACAAGAGGTGCAACATTTAATATCTAAAGATATGGATGATTTACTCAAGCTGATACTGATAAAAGGTATGTATTGAACTCCAGAACTTCTAAATTTTGGGGATATGTATTTTTGGAGCAAAATTTACAAACCTACAGCTATCCAATATAATGATCTATTTTTGCATCTTAATAAAATAGTCCCTTTTGACAATTTAACAGGGAAGAGTTGAAAATATTTTCAGGAGAAGTCCGATTTGGTAATCATTGTAAAGATCTCCAGTGGCACAACCTAGATCGATACTTTGCCATAAAGAAATTGGCAATTTTACTTGTATACCAATAGTGAATTATTTTCACGTTAAAGAAGTTGACAAGTTTCTCTTCAATGTTCTTCATCTTCATATAGGCTAGGATCTGATTCTACACTTCAAAACCAGCTTAAAAAGGAAGTAGCTGAAGAGATGCAGTATTTGATGGCATTAGTTCAATATACATCGATCTATAAGTACTTTGATTTTGCTATATTGGTACTTGGCACTCTTTGTATTTTTGACTTGTGGGGTTGTCAACTTCGAATGACTATAATTGTCACTACCACATTTCTAGTGTGAGGGTATTTTTGTCATTTTGGGGTATTTTTGAATTTATTAGAATTAATTAGAATTTTTGGGAATTTATTGAAATTGTTTGACTAGGTTGACTTTTGACTAAGTGTTGACTAGTAGACCTACCTAGAAACTAACCCTAGTTAGTGGGCCATGGTTAAGGTCAAGTGACCCTAGTCAAACCTATCCTAAGACTTGGTTTAGTCAATTAGCAATAGGTTAGAAAGTCATGAGCCATGACTTATGGTTTAGAACATTGATTAGGTTCAACCTTAACTAATTGTAACTTAGCTCAAGCCTTATACTTGGACTCAACCCTATCCTAATGCCAAGTGGCCGGCCACCTTATCCACATAGGGACTTCCCTATTATAAATATCCTCCTAGTTTTAGGGCTAGCCTCCCTCCTTAGAAGAATAGCTCAAGTTTGGAAAGAGGTGAGTTCTTGCATAGAAAAATCCATATTAATTCCAATATAGGTCCTAAAATCCTAAAATCTGTTGCAATAGTTTCTAATGATGGTTTTCTTGCTGCTATGAATGTTTGATTCAGTTTGGAGTTAATTTGGAGGATTTGGGACATCAAGAGAAGAGCTATTGAAAGGGGATTTTCTTGGAAAGTTCAAGCATAGGTAACTTTCTCCATACTCCATGAAATTTCGATTTGTCTTCATGATTAGGAAGCCCTAGGAGTCCCCTAAGTGTCTGTATAGGTGTCGTGTCGGGTTTCATAAGTTTCGTGTCCATTTGGACACGTATCAGAGGGGGGTACCTAGGTGTTTGTCGAAATGCCACAAAGGGCATTTCGATCTCATTTGTGCAATGTTTTTGAATAGGAAGTTTGGTTTTACTGTTGCTTGTGCATTTCCATTCTCTTGGGTGTGTCCCTGTGTCGTGTCGTGTCGGAATCGGCGCGTGCACACACTGGTGCACACGCGCGCGCGCTCGGGAATGGATCCCCTGCTACTCGGGGTCCATTTCTCCCTCTGTAGGGCATGAGGACCCGAGCCACTTAACATGTGGCATGGGGCCATGACTGACACCCCGTGTGTCAAGTCCCGCGTGTCCCCGTGTCGTGTCGAGGGTGGAAATCATAGTGCACGTGTCGTGCGCTGTGCGTTTCCAGTGTGCACTTTGGTGTTTCTGTGTATTTGTTTCAATGTGTTTAACTATGAATTTATCTGCTAAATTAGATCTTAGCATGACTAATGATGTATGTTTGTTTCAGTTTACATGATAGTTTAGGTTGTGTTGAGAATTTGGTCTCGAGCATGGGTTTTTGTGGGTTTTACTGATACTGTTTGGTTCATGATACCAATACTTCTTCCCTGATTGAGTAAGTGTTTCTCACTGTCATTGATTCCTACATGTTCCTTTTCATACAAACTAAACTTTTACATATGATTATAGGTTGTGGATTGAGAGAATAGGATTTTGGCTATGTGTGTGGAGTCTTCTAATAGTTGCACTGATTTTGATATTGATTTCCTTACACTGTTAACTCCCAGTTTTGATTCTTGATAGGATATATTATATTATGGTTTTATCTGTACATTGGAACCATGTTAGGATATGGGTTATGATTTCAAGTTTTGAATTTGTTTAAGAGTGCTAGCCATTTGTATGAACTGTTTTGAACTGTTCTTTATTGTTCATTTAAATCCTTGTTCCCAGATTTTGGTAAACTGGAAAGAGTTGGGCTATATTGAAGCCATGAATTGATTTCCTTTCCTTGATTTTTTCCTGTCAAATGCTAATGAAGGATTGATAAAAACCTGAGATTGTTATGTGATAACCTGGGATTAGAACTGAACATTGGTTCAGTTTTGAGTTATAGGCTGTGTGCTCTTGAGTTAGGAATTGAAGTTTATTCCTTGATTTCCAGCATATTACATCATACTCCCTGTCATTTTTCCTGCAAACACTCTTGATAGCACACACAGCTCCCACTGTTCACTGCCTTGCTGTTTTTCCTGTTACATAGCATCTTGACACACACTTTCACCACTGTGTTATTTTTTCCTGCACTTTATTGAATGACTGTTTTAATGTTGCACAGCCCCTACTTTCCTGCATATTAATTCCTGCATACATAGCAGTATAGGTACACATCCTTTTCCTTGTTCACTGCCTTCTTTCCTGCACTTGCCTGTACACACATCCACATACTTATTTTCCTGCACACACTCATGCTTCTCTCTATGTATATATATATTATTATGTGTAGGAACATGATACATGTATATGTATATATAGGTAATGGTGGTTTTATGCTTAATATCTAATATATAGGTATGTGTATTTTAAATGTAATATATATTGTGTCTATGTGGAGATACATATATATAGGAATCATAAACATGAAGTTATGTGTGTGGTGTACCTATAGATAGCCACATGTATATATATATATACTATGTGATTGTCATGTGTAGGCCTAGATGCCATATAGGTTGTGTGATGATTGTTTGACTTGTGTTATATAGGTTGTAAGGACTTGGTATGCTAGCATAGGCTAGTTTAGCATTGTTTAGACTAGTATGGACTAGCTAGGCCTAGAATAGACTATCTAGACTTGTTAGACCTAGTTTGACCATGATTGACCTAGTTTGACTTCTAGGGTTGACCAAAGTTGACCAAGAGTTGACTTTGGCCTAGATTGACCTAGAATCATGTAGAATGCATAGTAGGACTCCATGTTACTATTCTGGACTTGTTGTGACTTGTGCTGTTCTGTTTAGGAGCCAGACACCACTCCTTGGACAGTACGTTTCATACCGGACACTCAGTTACAGGCGAGTACATTCTCTGATCATTTCATATCCTGTTTAGAATTAATTCCTGCAGTAGATTACTTTACTTGTACTGTCACGTTGGTCACACGGATTGGTACTATATGGATCCCTTCTCGAGATGTTATCCTTAGGGAGCATCCGGTACTACATGTTCTGTGCGTTTTACTTACATGACGTATCATATGCTTCATTGGTTCTTTGATCACTTACGACATATACTCTTATGATCGTAGAGTCTTCCTAGAATCCTTATCCCATTTATGGGACTACTATGTATCACCTTCGGGGTCTATCACCTTCGGGGTTCATCACCTTCGGGGTCTATCACCTTCGGGGTCTGTTACATAGCATCATATAACATAACCTGGCCGGATCCTTGTGTATCGATTGGGGGTACGGGGGAGTATAAATGGACATGTGAATAATATCCAAGTAGTGTAGTATCAGAATCTTTTCCATAGTGTAGCATCAGAATCTCCTATGCCATTTACATGTTCATATTGTACTCTGATTCACTAGTCACTGCTAGCTCTCTATGTATAGTAGATATTTCTATTACAGTTCTCTCTCTGTTTACATACTGCACCTCTTCAGTACCCGTATCTTACTTTACTACATGTCTTTATTTTCTAACCTGCTATGACCTGTTGAGATGTACTGTGCTCGCTCCTGTCCTGACTGGACCTGTTGAAAATATTACAGAGGACGAGGAGGAGGCTTGCCTGGACACCTACTACGGGGCAGCCCTAGACGACACTTGTGAGCTGGACCCTCTGGAGGATCCAGTAGTAGCTGAGGACCTTCCCCCAACTGTTTAGACTAGTCTAGATAGTTTATTATCTTTGTAGTCTGGTGACTTGTTCTAGTTAGATTTTTTGTGGAGATCAGTGCTGTATATATTCTTTTATCTGAGACTTGTACTGCTGGGATTATCTTAGACTACTGTTTTATCTATTTCATTTCCTTGAGTTCTGTTCATATCGTGCTATATCTTCCTTAGTTGTGATTGAGTTTTTATTGTTTTGTTACCCCCATTCGGGGAGTATAAACTGTTTAGATATTACATTGCTAGATGTTGTGACCTAGGACAGCGTTCTACCGCCGACACTGCGGCGTAGGCTGGACGTACCCACGTCTCGTGCCCTTACTCTAGGGTGCGGGTCGTGACACATTTTTAGTGGTGGCCCATGCAGGTCCAGACTAGAAGTGTAGTGGTGCTCGAACTAGAGTATCACTGCAGCCTGCTATAGGATATAGGACATTAATTTTAAGATACTCAATCACCTTAGGAAAAATTCCTTTTATTGCCATCTAAATTCTTTTGTCTGCTGATCCTTTGAATTATGATTGTCCGCCTTTGTTATTTCGCTTCTTTCTCAGAAATTGATACTCTTGTTTGTCTATCTTCAGGATGGTAGAGACTCGTTCACAGCGTGCCGTCCATGAGGATGCTATAGAGGGGACTGCTACCTCTCAGCCAGCACGGCGAGGCCAGGGGACTGCAGCTCTTGTCACCTCAGCTCGTGTTGAGACCTCGACAGCCGCAGCTCGACCGGTGGTGCAGCAGCAGAGGACACCGGGGATCGAGCAGTTCCAGAAGATGAGTCCCAGGGATTTCATGGGGACTGAGGGGATCATATATGCCGATGAGTGGATCGAGCATATGGAGGAGATTTTTTGCTTGGCCAGGATTCCGGCAGACCTTCAGATCGAGGCCGCAGCTAGCCGGATGCGAGATCTTGCTCGCACCTGGTATCAGTCGGACCCCAGGGTGGGAGTACCAGGGCAGACTTGGGAGCAGTTCAGGGGCTTCTTCAGGAAGAAGTTCTTCCCAGACTCGGCAGTCAGAGCCTTGGAGACACAGTTTGAGAGCTTGGTCCAAGGAGCCTCTCAGTTGAGGAGTATGCGGGGGAGTTTGGCCGTCTCGGCAGGTTTGTTGAGGGTCTGAGCGAGACGGCGAGGGCCCAGAGGTTCCGAAAGGGTCTGGTCAAGGAGGTCAAGTCCCTGACCAAGGGGAACAGAGATGCTACTTTTGAGGAGATCTTGACGGGCGCGCTGCTAGCAGAGGATGATCTTGAGCTTAGGCTCAAGAGAGGGAGAGACCCAGTTGGGGGCAGTAGCAGCAGCGGGGGCCAGGCCAAGAGGCCCCACTTTCAGTCTCAGCAGCCGAGGCAGTTCCAGCCTCAGCCGATCCAGCAGAGGCCAGCTCAGCACCAGCAGCAGCCGAGGCAGCACCAGCAGGGCCAGAGGCAGGTTACCACTTATGGATACTGTAAGAGGTCTGGGCACGTCTTCAATGAGTGCCGGAAGAGGCTGGGCCTGTGCCTAGTGTGTGGCTCAGCAGATCACCAGATGAGGGAGTGCCGTATGGGACGAGCAGCTCAGGGAGGTGGAGCCAGAGCACCAGTGGGCCAGCAGCGGGGACCAGCCCTGCCGACGCAGCAGCAGAGGTTCGTCCAGCACCAGCAGCAGGCCAGGGGAGGCCAGCAGGGACGAGCTTTCGCCATGGCAGCTGGAGATGCAGAGGTGACTGGAGAGCTGATTGCAGGTGCGATTCTTCTCGACTCCAGCCCAACATTTGTATTGTTTGATTCCGGTGCATCGCATAGCTTCATTTCAGTATCTTTTGTGATTAGACACGGTATCATAGCTGAATCGTTGCCTAGGACTTACAAGATCACGACCGGGGGTGGTATTATCCTCGTGAGTGATGTTTGTAAGGGTCGGAGAGTAGTTTTGGGAGGCCGTGAGTTGGAGGTGAGCCTGCTCGTAATGCCATTGCCGAACTACGATATAGTACTAGGCATGGATTGGTTGAGCAGGCACCACGCCAGCATCGATTGCAGAGGGGGTAGAGTTCTCTTCAGAGCGCCGGAGGAGCCAGAGTTCGAGTACTCCAGACGTCAGGCAGAGCAGAGCAGCGGAGTCTTCTGTGGAGTCTCGGTCGAGGAGCAGACGATTCCACACCCCTTGATAGCAGAGTATATGGATGTTTTCCCGGAGGAGTTGCCGGGACTGCCACCAGACAGGGACATAGAGTTCTCGATAGACTTGGTTCCAGGGGCGGAGCCTATTTCTCAGCATGTCTATCGGGTGAACAACAGCGAGCTGGTGGAGCTGAAGAAGCAGGTGGATGAGCTACAGGACAAGGGCTTCATCCGCTCGAGTTCGTCGCCTTGGGGTGCACCAGTGTTGTTCGTACCGAAGAAGGATGGGTCAGTACGCATGTGTATTGACTATAGGGCACTCAACAACCTCACGATCAAGAACAAATACCCACTGCCGCGGATCGACGATCTGTTTGACCAGTTGAGCGGAGCCCGGGTATTTTCCAAGATTGATCTGAGGTCGGGATATCACCAGGTGAAGGTGAAGGGGGAGGATATCCCCAAGACCGCTTTCAGGACGCGGTATGGACAGTTCGAGTTTTTGGTTATGCCATTTGGGCTAACCAATGCACCCGCAGTATTTATGAACCTGATGAACAAGGTGTTCCATCAGTATCTGGATCAGTTTGTAGTAGTGTTTATTGATGATATCCTGATATATTCCAAGACTGAGGAGGAGCATGAGGAGCATCTGCGGATAGTGCTGGAGATTCTCAGGAAGGAGCAGCTTTATGGAAAACTCTCCAAGTGTGAGTTTTTCTTGGACCGGGTGGATTTCTTGGGGCACGTTGTGACTGGAGATGGTATCTCAGTTGACCCCAAGAAGATTGTAGCAGTCGAGGCATGGGCAGCGCCGACATCAGTTGCAGAGATCAGGAGCTTCCTGGGAGCGGGAGGATGAGATGTGCGAGCGGTACCCTTATCTTTTTGGACCTTGAGGTATGCTTTCTATCCTTCTTATCAGTTGCATTCGCCTTTCAATTTCGAGGACGAAATTCTTTTAAGGAGGATAGATTTGTCACTACCACATTTCTAGTGTGAGGGTATTTTTGTCATTTTGGGGTATTTTTGAATTTATTAGAATTAATTAGAATTTTTGGGAATTTATTGAAATTGTTTGACTAGGTTGACTTTTGACTAAGTGTTGACTAGTAGACCTACCTAGAAACTAACCCTAGTTAGTGGGCCATGGTTAAGGTCAAGTGACCCTAGTCAAACCTATCCTAAGACTTGGTTTAGTCAATTAGCAATAGGTTAGAAAGTCATGAGCCATGACTTATGGTTTAGAACATTGATTAGGTTCAACCTTAACTAATTGTAACTTAGCTCAAGCCTTATACTTGGACTCAACCCTATCCTAATGCCAAGTGGCCGGCCACCTATCCACATAGGGACTTCCCTATTATAAATATCCTCCTAGTTTTAGGGCTAGCCTCCCTCCTTAGAAGAATAGCTCAAGTTTGGAAAGAGGTGAGTTCTTGCATAGAAAAATCCATATTAATTCCAATATAGGTCCTAAAATCCTAAAATCTGTTGCAATAGTTTCTAATAATGGTTTTCTTGCTGCTATGAATGTTTGATTCAGTTTGGAGTTAATTTGGAGGATTTGGGACATCAAGAGAAGAGCTATTGAAAGGGGATTTTCTTGGAAAGTTCAAGCATAGGTAACTTTCTCCATACTCCATGAAATTTTGATTTGTCTTCATGATTAGGAAGCCCTAGGAGTCCCCTAAGTGTCTGTATAGGTGTCGTGTCGGGTTTCATAAGTTTCGTGTCCATTTGGACACGTATCAGAGGGGGGTACCTAGGTGTTTGTCGAAATGCCACAAAGGGCATTTCGATCTCATTTGTGCAATGTTTTTGAATAGGAAGTTTGGTTTTACTGTTGCTTGTGCATTTCCATTCTCTTGGGTGTGTCCCTGTGTCGTGTCGTGTCGGAATCGGCGCGTGCACACACTGGTGCACACGCGCGCGCGCTCGGGAATGGATCCCCTGCTACTCGGGGTCCATTTCTCCCTCTGTAGGGCACGAGGACCCGAGCCACTTGACATGTGGCATGGGGCCATGACTGACACCCCGTGTGTCAAGTCCCGCGTGTCCCCGTGTCGTGTCGAGGGTGGAAATCATAGTGCACGTGTCGTGCGCTGTGCGTTTCCAGTGTGCACTTTGGTGTTTCTGTGTATTTGTTTCAATGTGTTTAACTATGAATTTATCTGCTAAATTAGATCTTAGCATGACTAATGATGTATGTTAGTTTCAGTTTACATGATAGTTTAGGTTGTGTTGAGAATTTGGTCTCGAGCATGGGTTTTTGTGGGTTTTACTGATACTGTTTGGTTCATGATACCAATACTTCTTCCCTGATTGAGTAAGTGTTTCTCACTGTCATTGATTCCTACATGTTCCTTTTCATACAAACTAAACTTTTACATATGATTATAGGTTGTGGATTGAGAGAATAGGATTTTGGCTATGTGTGTGGAGTCTTCTAATAGTTGCACTGATTTTGACATTGATTTCCTTACACTGTTAACTCCCAGTTTTGATTCTTGATAGGATATATTATATTATGGTTTTATCTGTACATTGGAACCATGTTAGGATATGGGTTATGATTTCAAGTTTTGAATTTGTTTAAGAGTGCTAGCCATTTGTATGAACTGTTTTGAACTGTTCTTTATTGTTCATTTAAATCCTTGTTCCCAGATTTTGGTAAACTGGAAAGAGTTGGGCTATATTGAAGCCATGAATTGATTTCCTTTCCTTGATTTTTTCCTGTCAAATGCTAATGAAGGATTGATAAAAACCTGAGATTGTTATGTGATAACCTGGGATTAGAACTGAACATTGGTTCAGTTTTGAGTTATAGGCTGTGTGCTCTTGAGTTAGGAATTGAAGTTTATTCCTTGATTTCCAGCATATTACATCATACTCCCTGTCATTTTTCCTGCAAACACTCTTGATAGCACACACAGCTCCCACTGTTCACTGCCTTGCTGTTTCCTGTTACATAGCATCTTGACACACACTTTCACCACTGTGTTATTTTTTCCTGCACTTTATTGAATGACTGTTTTCATGTTGCACAGCCCCTACTTTCCTGCATATTAATTCCTGCATACATAGCAGTATAGGTACACATCCTTTTCCTTGTTCACTGCCTTCTTTCCTGCACTTGCCTGTACACACATCCACATACTTATTTTCCTGCACACACTCATGCTTCTCTCTATGTATATATATTATTATGTGTAGGAACATGATACATGTATATGTATATATAGGTAATGGTGGTTTTATGCTTAATATCTAATATATAGGTATGTGTATTTTAAATGTGAAATATATATTGTGTCTATGTGGAGATACATATATATAGGAATCATAAACATGAAGTTATGTGTGTGGTGTACCTATAGATAGCCATATGTATATATATATATACTATGTGATTGTCATGTGTAGGCCTAGATGCCATATAGGTTGTGTGATGATTGTTTGACTTGTGTTATATAGGTTGTAAGGACTTGGTATGCTAGCATAGGCTAGTTTAGCATTGTTTAGACTAGTATGGACTAGCTAGGCCTAGAATAGACTATCTAGACTTGTTAGACCTAGTTTGACCATGATTGACCTAGTTTGACTTCTAGGGTTGACCAAAGTTGACCAAGAGTTGACTTTGGCCTAGATTGACCTAGAATCATGTAGAATGCATAGTAGGACTCCATGTTACTATTCTGGACTTGTTGTGACTTGTGCTGTTCTGTTTAGGAGCCAGACACCACTCCTTGGACAGTACGTTTCATACCGGACACTCAGTTACAGGCAAGTACATTCTCTGATCATTTCATATCCTGTTTAGAATTAATTCCTGCAGTAGATTACTTTACTTGTACTGTCACGTTGGTCACACGGATTGGTACTATATGGATCCCTTCTCGAGATGTTATCCTTAGGGAGCATCCGGTACTACATGTTCTGTGCGTTTCACTTACATGACGTATCATATGCTTCATTGGTTCTTTGATCACTTACGACATATACTCTTATGATCGTAGAGTCTTCCTAGAATCCTTATCCCATTTATGGGACTACTATGTATCACCTTCGGGGTCTATCACCTTCGGGGTTCATCACCTTCGGGGTCTATCACCTTCGGGGTCTGTTACATAGCATCATATAACATAACCTGGCCGGATCCTTGTGTATCGATTGGGGGTACGGGGGAGTATAAATGGACATGTGAATAATATCCAAGTAGTGTAGTATCAGAATCTTTTCCATAGTGTAGCATCAGAATCTCCTATGCCATTTACATGTTCATATTGTACTCTGATTCACTAGTCACTGCTAGCTCTCTATGTATAGTAGATATTTCTATTACAGTTCTCTCTCTGTTTACATACTGCACCTCTTCAGTACCCGTATCTTACTTTACTGCATGTCTTTATTTTCTAACCTGCTATGACCTGTTGAGATGTACTGTGCTCGCTCCTGTCCTGACTGGACCTGTTGAAAATATTACAGAGGACGAGGAGGAGGCTTGCCTGGACACCTACTACGGGGCAGCCCTAGACGACACTTGTGAGCTGGACTCTCTGGAGGATCCAGTAGTAGCTGAGGACCTTCCCCCGACTGTTTAGACTAGTCTAGATAGTTTATTATCTTTGTAGTCTGGTGACTTGTTCTAGTTAGATTTTTTGTGGAGATCAGTGCTGTATATATTCTTTTATCTGAGACTTGTACTGCTGGGATTATCTTAGACTACTGTTTTATCTATTTCATTTCCTTGAGTTCTGTTCATATCGTGCTATATCTTCCTTAGTTGTGATTGAGTTTTTATTGTTTTGTTACCCCCATTCGGGAAGTATAAACTGTTTAGATATTACATTGCTAGATGTTGTGACCTAGGACAGCGTTCTACCGCCGACACTGCGGCGTAGGCTGGACGTACCCACGTCTCGTGCCCTTACTCTAGGGTGCGGGTCGTGACAATAATTAAACGTTCTATGATTGCAGTTGTTAGTTTTAAACTATTCATATATGCATGTACTTTCCCACATAGAAGTAACACCTCATACACAAGATTGAGCTTTAAAATTTCGTGCTTCTGTTAAGCCTTATGGCATGTTATTTTCTAGAGGTAAGCCTTATGGCTTGTTATTCATTCTGTTAAAATTTTGTTCTAGGTTCTCTATATTGCTTCCATATTGTCTTTAATTTCTACTACATCAATTTTTTCTTCATATTTTGTTCTCTGATACTCTACTTTTCATACTTAGTCCTATACATATGAATCATTAATTTCTATTGACCCAATTCTTGCCAAGTGTGCATTACCATGTGTTCTTGCATCGTATTATTTACTATTGTAGTGTACTTTTGTTTTCATTATATATTGTGAACCGTATCAATGCATACTAGGAAGCACTCTCTTTGAGGTTCTTGGTGACTTGGTAGCTTTTCACTAACCGGTCTAGGTTTGTCATGCTCAGGTGTGGGAGCTTGAGTAGGAGGACCTCTAGGAGTATCAGTAGTAGCAATATTTTTCTAAGGAGGTTGCCAATTTTTCTAGCACCTGACAACTCATCCATGGCTGCTCTTATTTTATATTCCATGGCACTTATCTTCATTAACATACTTTTGCCCTATGTTGGCTAGGTTGTTTCCATCTAATTTTGAGATATTCAGCTCCATGAGACATTGTATTTTGACATTATTGCCTTAATGAAAGTTATTATTTTATAATTGTTGTGTATATCATATGCTTTGTGATTGAATGTCAAAAGGTACAATTGATTATACTAAAAAAAAGATTTTAAAAAATGAAGAGAATTTAAGGCGTGCAGAATAAGTCCTAATTGATGTGTATATGATACTTTTCATGACACACAATGAATGTCATAATTGACTAATAAAGACATGCAAAGGAATGCCGTAAAATATTATTAACAACGTGCATTTGAATGTCGTAATTGTGCAATAATGACGTGTATATGTATGTCGTGAATGTGTACTAACGGCGTGCTAATACACGCCATAATTGCCTTTTCACAGTACGTAATGAATGTCATGAATGAGTATAGACGATGCATAATTTGAGTGTAGACGACATGCATATTATGTCGTCTAGACTACCATCTTTTTACGGCATGGGCTAATACGGCATTAGCATGTGCATCGTCTAAAGTGTTTTACGACGCACATTGTAAGTCGTAAAAACACATTTTTTTTGTAGTGTTGGGCCATGTTATAGAAGCGTAGCACCGCAAGGAAGCAAAATATTGTACGCCAATGAAGCAAAACGTTTCACGCTAGGATTCTTTAAAAGAACTCACTTAGAGTGTATAGAAAGCGATATAGGGCATCTCTTAAGGGTAAGCTTATAGACACCCAATATATATACACCGAAAGTAGACGGGCACAGGGCCTTTAATATGCAACCGGAAGCGCAGCTGATATCATTGTGTTGGTGGAGAGAATTGCAACTATGGTGCAGAATTCAAAGCTTAGTCCATTCTTGTATCATATTATTGTTTAAACCATGTGGGAAGATTCAAGTCGAAGCAAAATCTATCCTTATGCATAATGGACAGTCACTGTGAGAACGCTCAACCCACATATATATTAAGATATGTGGGAGATTGTTGGTGTTTTTTTTCTTTCAACTAGTGTAAAATAGTCCCATGTCGGCTACACCACCAAGTGGGTATTTCAATATAATGCTTTGCATGCGTTGAAGTGTGCACATGTGGTATGGTGAAGCACATATAGGAGACATGTGGGGATGTTATCCTAGAAGAAATGTCACGACCCGCACCCACTTTTTCGATACCAGACGTGTCCAAGCCAGCCTACGCCGCAGAGTCGGCGGTAGAACGCTGTCAAGCCCGCAAGAAATAATTGTACAAAATAAACTTTATTGCTCACTCACATTTCTAAATTTATTACAATATTTATAATATTTAAAATTAAAGAAAATACAAAGTTCTCACAATTAATGAAAATAATACAACTGCTATCTATTTCTAGGTTTCTGTCTGCAAGTACACCCGTATCTCCCAATGCTAAAGAAGCTACGGCTAACCTAAAAAATGTTTGTTTTCAGTCAGGAATAGAACGAGTACATTCTCACAACAGAATCAATAAATGACAAAATCCATAAATCTGTAATAATACTGAGATACATGATAAGTGGATAAACAGGGAATCATGGCAGGAATCATGTGAATGCAAGTAGAAAGACATGGTACACAAGACAAGAAATGACAAGAAAACTGTAATATAACAAGACTATATCTAACAAGTGATTTGAAATACACTTTCGACATGTAAACGGCTAAGGGATAAATCTGGCATCCCGTACGTGAATTGTGCGACTGCTTTCAGGCAAGAATAGACAATATAGGGATATTTTTGGGTATGTTTACATGTCTACTTTTCACCCTCATTTCCCGTATTTCGTATTTATACTCGTATCTGGATTTTGGCATGTATTTTTATTTTTCTTAACTTGTGGAATTTCGGTATTTCTCGTATTTTGGGTTTTGACATGGCTCGGTTTTAATTGGATTGGGTTGGTTTGGTTTGGTTTAATGTGTATTGGAACACCTTAGCCTATGCTCCACCCTCAACACACCACATCCCACCCTCATTAAAACTCCACCAACTTTTTCTCTATCCTCATAAACCTCTATTAATTTTCTTCTTCTCCTTCCTCTACACAACACTCTTCTCCTTCCTCCACACAACACCAACCCATAGGCAAGTGCACCTTGCCACCACATGAGAACCCTATTTTATTTGTCTATTTGCTAGATTAGGACATGGTGATCAACATTAGAACTTGGTATTTTGTGATTTGGAGTCTCCATTGTTCTATATCTAAGTTTTTCCTATTTTCGGTTTTACATGGTTTTGATCTATTTAAGTTTGATTTTTATGGGTTTTGATGTTTCCATGTGGAAGAGAATTCCATTTCACCCTAGTTGGAACCTTGGAAATCTGGATTTGGAGTTCGGATGACCAAGTTGTGATGATCTGAAGTTTTGGGAACCATTGGAGCCTCTTCTCAGCCATGGAGAAGAAGCCCCTGCGTGCGTGTTTTTACGCGTACGCAGCTCTCCTGCGTGCGTGCTTTTGTGCGTACGCAGCTCTCCTGCGTGCGTGTTTTTACGCGTACGCAGCTCTCCTGCGTGCGTGCTTTTGTGCGTACGCAGCTCTCCGGCGTGCGTGCTTTTGTGCGTACGCAGCTCTCCTGCGTGCGTGTTTTTACGCGTACGCAGCTCTCCTACGTGCGCGCTTTTGTGCGTACGCAGCTCTCCTGCGTGCGTGCTTTTGTGCGTACGCAGCTCCCCTGCGAGCGTGCTTTTGTGTGTACGAAGCTCCCCTGTGTGCGTACTTTTTTGTGCGTACGCAGCTCCCCTGCGTGCGTGCTTTTTTATGCGTACGCAGCTCCCCTGCGTGCGTGCTTTTGTGCGTACGCAGCTCCCCTGCGTGCGTGCCCTTGTGCGTACGCTGCTCCCCTGCGTGCGTGCCCTTGTGTGTACGCTGCACCCTGACCCCTTGCTTAACCCATTGAGTATTGGTTTATTTCTCGGTTTGGTTTCTCTTTTGTGGATTGGGTTTTTTCTGAGATCTGTTCATCACAGCACTACTATCTTGACCCGACACGGCCTAACACGGTTTTCAAGTAATTGTTTATGGCTAGTTCGGTTCTCAGAATTTTCTGTGGATTATGATCCTGGTATTCTCTGATCTTCTTGCTAGTGACCCAGTGGGGTGCACACCTAACTTGTAACTTGTAATTAATCCTTGTGACTTGATAACTTGATAGTGGCCCGTGGCGGCGCACTCCTGACTTGTAGCCTGACTTGATAACTTAATGCTATTGCGACGGCTAACTTAACTTGACCTGCCTTGACACCGTGGGTAGTTCTTTCTTGCTTGCTTGTTAAATCCACTTGTCCTGTCTTGCATCATGTCTAGGAGGGGACCCCTGAGTACCACGGTCAGGGGTACCTACCAAAATGGATTAAGGTTAATAACTAGAATAACACAGTAGTCATGAAGAGATGACACAGCTACAGGCAATCCCGTTACCTGGGCGCTCTTGGGATCTGTAGCCTGCCGTCGAGTAGGGCACATTTCCAGCACACTGTCATGTGTTGCACCTTCTAAGTCACTTAAGGGTACATGTGTTTTCTGGACGATGTACCCACCAGAATTTAACCCCTAATTTTTGACCTGGGTAACCTGGATGGTCTGCAGGGCTTGTGGCTGTGGAATAATCTCACTGCATCTTGTTAGTAATTAGGCCTGTGATAACCCTAGTTAGTTAAAGTAGTAAGCTGTAGTATCTGCTTGGCCGTGATTGATTGAATGAGGCATAACCAGTCTAGCCATGTCTTGATCCAGTACAAGATTGCTTCCTGTCTTGATTTCTTACATTATTATCTTGCCGATAAATGGTGGGAAACCAAGTTCTGTTCAGATGAAGGGTTACAACCCCGGTCCTTGTTTGGTTTACGGGTTGTAACCTGGTTATCGGAATAGTACCATGGTTATCTCGTCGTATATCATCCTGATATGTTTTCGTAAACTCTAGTTTTTAATATTAGATTTTGTTGTGCTAATTGCTGGCTTTTGTTCTTATTTCGTGGCCCCCTTGTGGCACTTGCTCTTCCTGGGGTTGACCCAGCTGGTTTTGTGTGGCCAAATTTTGGAGCAGCTCCCGAGGATCTACCAAGCTTCCAGCCCAATGGTGACAACTAGACGTAACCCGGGCCAAGAGTGGGTTTTTGTGAAACCCGTAATTTTAGTTAATTATTTAATTCTGAAAATTTTAGTCAAAACCCGTAAATTCAATTTTGTTGTTTTTCTAAATCATTAAAATTTTCGTGTTTGTTAAATTAATATGTTATCCGATTATTATTAGTAGAAAATTATTAATTTTAAAATAAGTAAAACATGGATTTTTGTTTGTCTGGCCAGACCCGAACCTGTTACCATTCCCGAAAGCCAACTTGGAATCAATTCCGAAATCGAACTCAGTTTCGTATATAATTCATAAGTTAATTAATTATTTATAATATTTTTCTAGTGAATTCTTTCTTTTCTCTTTATTTCTAAGAGAATGAAATTCTATCCATTCATTCACTTTAAAGCTTCAGCACATTTCTTTTTAAATTTACATTGAATAGAATCTTTCTATTTACTCATTTATTCATTAAACTCTCATTTGAGCTCCTTCTGTTGGAATGGCGAACTTTCCATTCCGAAACCGCCGCCGCCGCTGGCCTTTAGCTTTCCGGCCGGTCACCTCTTCCTCTTCCATAACCCCCATCTCCTTCTCCCTATAAAACCCCCTTCCTCTCCTTTAAACCCTCATCCCCACTCTCAAACCCTATCTCCTGAGCCCTAACCCCAAATATTTCCGGCGAACCCGTCCCCGGCGCCACCTTCCGAGGCCGTGCCCCTCTGGTCGAACTCTCCAGCCCGAGCGCCCTTCCCGGCCACGTTCACACCCGATCTCCCGCCGACGCACCCCGATCTTCCGCCGGCGCCCTCGGCCAACCGTCGACCCGCCCTTGTGCGGCTACCCCGACGCTCCGACAGCCCCGCGCCCGGTCTCGTGCGCCCCTGTTCGACTCCGCTCGCGAGCCTCCAGGACGATCCCGACTTGGACCACTCTCTGCGTGGTTTTTTTCCAAGTACTGTTTCTGTCGGATCCGTTCCTAGGCGTGGCCCGTGCACTCAGTCAGTGTTTCGTTTCCGAGTTCCGGTTCCGTATCTGTGGATTGTGAGGTTCACGCAGCCGTATTCCGGCGAGGTGTGTTCCGAGTCCGAGGCATCACTTCGGATTCCTTCGTTTTTCGGTAACCTCTGGATAGTCCCATAGTTCTCTATTTTAGTCTGTGATGAAAACCTGGTCCATTGATTCCTTCGGGAATTCAGATTGTTGGTTACGTTTCGATTACGTTACCATTTCCGAAGTTTCTTCGGAATTAGTATGCTGTGGGTTTTTGGTCTTCGCGATCTTTTTTCGATTTCAAAATTTTTTCGACTCCTTCGGAAACAGTTCTGTGGTTATAGATTTATATACATACTATTTTGGGTTCTGTGATTTCTTGGAATTTCCGAGAATAATTTCGGAATGGACGTGGTTAGTTTTCCGATTTATTTTGGAAGTTTCGATATCAATTCTGGACTTCGATTTTATTTTGAAAAAAAAATAGTTTTTGTGGTTATATTGGTTTGGGATTTATTTGCAGGAAAAATCGGCGCGTTTCCCAGTTTTGGGTTATCCCGAAAATAGAGGGAATGCTGCCGAAATTTCTATAAAAATTTGATTATATGATTTTAAAATAATTTTCAGAAATGATAATATTTTTGGGCGACGACCTTATCGGTATATGGGCCCCAGTGAAATGCAAACGCACCGGTCTGTCCGGACGTTGAGGCAGAGTAGCTGTAAATGAAGATTGGACCAGTTCTGAGACTCATTCTATTATTTTATTAGAATTATTAGTTATTATTATTATGTAATTTTTGTAGGTAAATTACAAGACTAACATTTTTCTTTCTCTTATTTTAATTCATGGAAATGTAAGGGCATAAGCCCATTTATCTATTTTTGTAAATTGTAATAACTAGAAATTAGCTGTGGATTTGCTGGGATTGAGAACGTGTAGAATTAATTAACATTATTATTAATTAATAGTTAGAAATTCATGATTTTCTCATTTAAAGAAAAGAAATATATATTTATATGTATAATTATAAAATACTAACTTTTTCCCAATAAATTGATAAAAATAAGTTTTCCGGAATAAAACATAAATTTGGATTTCCTAAATTGTGACGCACTAGAAAAGCGTGCTTTGATTGTGTTGATTAATACAAGATTAAAATTGACCAGGAAACAAAATCTAGAGATTGTAACTAGATTCTAGAGTTGTGGTTTCTGAGACATAATTTTCGGAATGTAGGACTTCAAAGAAGAGGGTGACTGTTCAAAATCCGAAGTACTAAACTCGTCCAACTTGAGAAAAGGCAAGTACATTTATGTGGATTTACGATTATTTTAACAATCATTTCATTGCAAATTTAAACCACTGTTATACACGCACTCTTTCGAGAGTACTGACCGTACTGTTGGGGACTGGGGGAGTAGAGTAGTGGATATGACCAAATCCAAAATTAGAATAACTGACTGTATTAGCTTTCCCCTCTTCACACGGGGACAAGCCATACCGTATCGCTAGGATACTACTGTAACCCAATCCGGTCATATTCATTACCTATTCATATCACTGTACTGTATTTCAAACTGTTTCATCTTTAAAAACTGTTTAAAAGTGCATGATATTAATTGTCATTTTAATTGTTAAAATTTGCATAAATTGTACTTTGCTCCTTTCCTGACTGGATAATCGTAGGTACTACTGATGACCTGGAGATGCTGATCAATAGCTATTATGACCCTGAATTGTACCCGGCGGTACTTCCAGCTGATGATGATGTTGTGGCGTCTCCATAGATGCTACTTAGTTTGAGAGTTTAGTTGTTTCAGAGTTTTTTTTTAAGTTATGAATCCTTGTATCAAGAACAAGTTTAAATTATCGTTTAAATAAATGTTGTGGAAAATTTTAGACTCAAATGTTGTTG
Source organism: Iris pallida (assembly GCA_029216955.1). Classification (NCBI taxonomy): domain Eukaryota; kingdom Viridiplantae; phylum Streptophyta; class Magnoliopsida; order Asparagales; family Iridaceae; genus Iris; species Iris pallida. The sequence continues at coordinate 3,616,078 of JANAVB010018200.1, read as the reverse complement.
ATTACCTGCATATGGATTACAGCTTACTGCCGTCGTCTCATCAACGGTGCAGGCTGGGCATGATCCGATTCGACCCAAGTATTTGGGGACCGGGTCGTGACATGTTTTTATTTAAACGATAATTTAAACTTGTTACCAAATACTTGCCCACTTCTTTGTAAAACTATTCTTTTGAGGCGTTTAGCCGACGAGCACCTGTTAGCTCGATGCACTTTTACTTACTGTCTGCCTACGGGCTGTTAACATGATTAACAAATCCTAGGGTTAATCATGTACGACTAAACTCTTGCTAGTACTAATATTTTGTAACGACTAGCTTCATGATCAGCTGAATATGTAATATTTGGGACGCCTTATTATTGTATATTTAATGATCATACATCTTGCGACCTTACGTACTTGCTTATGATTGAGACATTAGGCTTGTTTATGGCCATAAGAGACTGTTGGCTTGTAGTAAACCCTTATATATCTAGACAGCCGTGACCGTATATCGAGGTGGTTTCCATTTCAATATACGTAGCTGGCTATGTCTGCCCCCGCTCTCCAGTATTCTGGTTCTGGGGCGTGACATGGTTGAAGTGGTGACCCATGCAGGTCTTGTAAATCAAGATATGTGGGGGTTTACCAGATAGATGTCTCAATCAGTACACGTCCTTGATCTCTGTTCGTATCCTCTGAATCCCTGGATTCTTGCCCTGATCCTGTGCTTATATCATTGATCTGTCCTGGTCCTTTCCTTATTGTTTCCTGTGTCGTTTTCTTCCGCGGTACTGTACCTGGTCCTACCGATCAACGAGGTGGAGCACTTTCCGTGGATCAGCAGCAACCCGGAGATCAAGCCCAGCATTCCGGGATAGCCTCCAGAGTTGTGCCTATTGGAGGAGAGTCACCAGATCGGTCCGTCCAGCCCGCAGAGCCAGATGATGGTACCTTAGTAGGCCTCATCAGAACCTTGATAGCTTCTCAGGATCGTCGAAGCGATGCCCTGCACCAGACAGTTCAAGATGCTTTGACCCGAGGCGGACATCCAGGGAACCAGGCGACAAACAGCTTCAAGCGATTGAACCCTCCTTTCATGGACGGCAGCGAGGATGCGATTGCCGCGGATGCATGGCTTCAGGATACCGATGTGATTCTGGAAGCAGCTAGGACACCCGAGAATGAGAAGGTGGCGGTGGTACGCCTGCAGTTGTTGGACTTGGCTTGCAGTTGGTGGGCGGCGCAAGCCATGGGATTAGTGGCACCCATTGCTTGGACAGTATTTAGAGAGAGATTCCAGACGAAGTATTTCGATGCTGTGGCTCGATACGACCTGCAGACTAGATTTACCAACTTGAAGCAAGGAGGCAGAACAGTCGACAGTTATGCATCGAAGTTTTCTAGACTCAGTAGGTTTGCCCCCACCTTGGTGGCGACCGAGTTTGATAGGGCCCAGCGGTTCCAGCAGGGACTGCATTTGGAGATCTTGTTGGCGGTTGAGCAGTTCGAGCACCAGACGTTCGATGCAGTCTTGAGAGCAGCTAGGAGGCATGAGTACACCTCCCAGAGGATCGTGGATAGGACCGGAGGTAGGAAGCGGTCCCACAGTCAGATGCACCAATCATCAGCTCCAGTCCCGACAGCTAAGAGACTGACCATTGGAACTCCGAGGCGGGCGGCCTCAGTAACGTCGGTTCAGCATTCGACCCCGACGTACCTGCAGCAGCAGAAGCAGAAGCAGACTTCCGCGATGGGATATTCTCATTGCGAGAAGCCGGGGCATGTGGTAGCAGACTGTCGCAGGGCGCAGGGATTGTGCCTGGCTTGTGGAGCAGCAGATCATAGGATAGGGGCTTGCCCGAATAGGGGTGGTTCATCAGCATCCAACCCTTCTAGCTCTTCGGTGAGAGGACCAGCCCCAGCACCAGTTCTGCAGCAGCAGTATCAGTCTTCGAGGCCCTTGCCGCCTCAGTCTCAGGCATTCCAGTAACAACACCCCCAGCAGTATGTATAGGCCCAAGCTCAGACCCAGAATAGGCAGAGAGGTTTCCAGCAGAGGGGACCAGCAACCAGAGGACAAGGTCAGGCCATGATGATGGCTATAGAAGAAGAAGTTGCACCAGGTGAGGTTGTGGCAGGTACTATTCTCGTCAACTCCTCTCCAGCGTCTGTATTATTTGATTCTGGTGCATCGCATTCATTTATGTCTGCACGATTTGCGACACGGATAGGATTGGAGCCCGAGTCATTATCAGTGAGGCTCAATATACTTACTGGTAATGGCCTCGTGGGAGTAGATCGAGTGTTTTCCTCGTGTCGGATCGTAGTTAGCGGAAGGGAGTTCCCCGCTAGATTCATAGAGTTCCCTATGGCAGACTATGATGTAGTCCTAGGCATGGATTGGTTGAGGAACCAGTATGCTAGGATAGACTGCCATATTGGCAGAGTTGTCTTTAGTATCCCCGGCGAGCCAGAGTTTTCGTTTTCCAGAGACGCAGTGGAGCCATCTTCCCCAGCATTGCGGATGGCAGTAGCACCAGTGCGGTTACCCCAGATAGTTGAAGAGTTTCCAGATGTCTTTCCAGAGGAGCTTCCAGGGATGCCGCCGGAGCGGGAGATTGAGTTTAATATAGACTTGATTCCCGGGACAGCACCAGTATCAGAGCGAGTCTACAGGATGGCGCCTTCAGAGTTGGAAATTTTATACAAGATGATTGAAGAACTGAGGACCAAGGAATTCATCCGTGCAAGTGGATCGCCTTGGAAAGCCCTGATGCTTCTTGTAAAAAAGAAGGATGGTACGTCCAGGCTATGTGTTGATTATCGTACCTTGAATTCGGTGACAATCAAGAACAGATACCCTCTTCCGAGGATAGATGACTTGTTTGATCAGCTCAGAGGGGCTTCTGTGTTCTCGAAGATCGACTTGCGGTCGGGATACCACCAGATCAGAGTCAGAGAGCAGGACATCCCGAAGACCGCATTCAGATCGAGGTATGGACATTAGGAGTTCCTTGTTATGCCCTTCGGAGCGACCAATGCGCCGGCCGTATTCATGGACCTCATAAATCATATTTTTATGCCTTACTTGGATCAATTTGTGATCGTGTTCCTAGATGACATTCTGGTCTACAGCAAGAGTGAAGCAGAGCATGAGCAGCATCTCAGAGTCGTCCTCCAGACGCTTAGGGAGCATCAGTTGTACGCCAAGTTCAGTAAATACGAGTTCTGGCTCGATCGTATATCATACTTGGGTCACATCATTACCCGAGGAGGAGTGGAAGTGGATCCCCAGAAGATTGTGGCTATCGAGTCATGGCCGGTACCCAGCTCAGTGGCAGAGGTTCGCAGCTTCCTTGGATTGGCCGGCTACTACCGACGGTTTGTTTCAGATTTTGTAAGGATTTCAGCACCGATGACCCAGCTGACCCGCAAGGATGTGCCGTTTGTTTGGACAGCAGAGTGTCAGGAATCATTTGAGAAGTTGAAGTGAGGTTTGATAACGGCTCCCATTCTCACCCTTCTAGATGGGACCGGAGGATTCACAGTTTATTGCGATGCTTCAGGCAGAGGATTGGGGTGTGTCTTGATGCAGCAAGGGAAGGTAATATCTTATGCGTCACGTCAACTACGTGATCATGAGAAGAATTACCCGACCCACGACTTGGAATTGGCGACGGTAGTATTTGCTTTGAAGTTGTTGAGACACTACTTGTACGGAGATAGAGTGGAGATCTTTACTGATCATAAGAGCCTGAAGTATGTTTTCACCCAGAAGGACCTTAATATGCGGCAGAGAAGGTGGCTTGAGCTACTGGTGGACTATGATGTAGATTTGCAGTATCATCCCGGGAAGGCCAACGTTGTAGCAGATGCATTGAGCAGGAGAGCCGGAGTTTATTTCCTGACGGCGCAACCAGAATTATTGGCAGATCTTCAGAAGATAGGAATTGAAGTGGTTCTTCCAACCAGCGTGGCATTGATGGCCAGTCTACAGGTTCAGTCCAGCATAGTTGAGAGAATCCGGGTGGCGCAGTCAACAGATTCCAAGATCCAGCGACTCAGAGCAGAGTGTGAAGCAGAAAGAAGGCCAGAGTTATGTATCCATGAAGACGGTACACTTCGGCACGGCACTCGTCTTTGTGTACCCAGTAGAGATATCAGACAGGAAGTCATGGCAGAAGCCCACAGTTCGCAATATTCTATTCATCCGGGTGGTACAAAGATGTACCGTGATATTCGTCAGCGTTTTTGGTAGAATGGCATGAAGAGGAAGATAGCCCGGTTTGTCTCTCGGTGTTTGGTTTGCCAACAGGTTAAAGCTGAACATCAGAGGCCCGCTGGACTTCTTCAACCCTTACCGATCCCAGAATGGAAATGGAAACATATAACCATGGATTTCGTGACCGGATTGCCCAGATCTTCGGCCGGCATAGATGCTATTTGGGTAATTGTGGACAGGCTTACCAAGGTGGCACACTTACTCCCATTCAGAGTTGGACAGTCGACGGCGCAGTTAGCAGAGATGTATCTCAGGCAGATCGTCAGGCTTTACGGTGTGCCAGTCAGCATCACCTCGGACAGGGATTCAAGATTCACATCATACTTTTGGCGCAGCTTGCAGAAGAGTTTGGGGACTCGCCTTCAATTTAGCTCAGCTTATCACCCGCAGACGGATGGTCAATCAGAGCGCACAATCCAGACCCTTGAAGATATGTTGAGATCCTGTACCCTTGACTTCGGTGGTTCATGGGAGAATCATCTGTACCTGGTGGAATTCTCGTACAACAATTGTTATCAGGCCAGTATCCAGATGGCACCCTTCGAGGCTCTTTATGGCAGGAAGTGCAGATCCCCGCTAGCATAGGACAATGTCGGAGAGAGGCAGATGCTCGGACCCGAATTGATTTCCCAGACGGTTAAAGTGGTCAGGAAGGTCAGAGATCACCTCCGAGTTGCCCAGGACCGCCAGCGCCATTGGGCCGATGCTCATCGGCGTCCCTTAGAATTTGCTGTCGGCGACCATGTATTCCTTAGGATCTCGCCTAACCGCGGCATCATTCGCTTTGGCGTGCGGGGAAAGCTTAGTCCTAGGTATATAGGGCCGTTCGATATTCTAGAGCGAGTAGGAGATGTATCCTATCGTCTCGCTCTTCCGCCGTCGCTAAGAGAGGTGCATGATGTATTCCATGTGTCCCAATTACGACGGTATATTCCGGACCCGAGCCACATCCTAGACCATTCGGAATTGGTTGTTGGTACCAACCTTTCGTATGAGGAGAGGCCCGTGTCTATATTGGACCGGAGGAAGAAGATACTCAAGAACAAGACTATTAAATTAGTCCGTGTTGCTTGGGGTCATCACTCTCTAGGTGAGTCAACGTGGGAGCGTGAGGACGATATCCGATCGCGATATCCCTACCTGTTTGACTCGTGAGGTATAATGTCTTTCTTATGCCTTACGTTTTTCCTTTCTTGCTTGCATTGTATGATTGTATGATTGAACTGCTTAGTATAACTTGCCTGTGCTTAATGTAGCTTGTCGTGACAATCTCTAGCTCCTTGATTAAATTTCGAGGACAGAATTCTTTTAAGGTGGGTAGAGTTGTCACCCTCATTTCTCGTATTTCCCGTATTTCGTATTTATACTCGTATCTGGATTTTGGCATGTATTTTTATTTTTCTTAACTTGTGGAATTTCGGTAGTTCTCGTATTTTGGGTTTTGACATGGCTCGGTTTTAATTGGATTGGGTTGGTTTGGTTTGGTTTAATGTGTATTGGAACACCTTAGCCTATGCTCCACCCTCAACACACCACATCCCACCCTCATTAAAACTCCACCAACTTTTTATCTCTCCTCATAAACCTCCATTAATTTTCTTCTTCTCCTTCCTCTACACAACACTCTTCTCCGTCCTCTACACAACACCAACCCATAGGCAAGTGCACCTTGCCACCATATGAGAACCCTATTTTATTTGTCCATTTGCTAGATTAGGACATGGTGATCAACATTAGAACTTGGTATTTTGTGATTTGGAGTCTCTATTGTTCTAGATCTAAGTTTTTCCTATTTTCGGTTTTACATGGTTTTGATCTATTTAAGTTTGATTTTTATGGGTTTTAATGTTTCCATGTGGAAGAGAATTCCATTTCACCCTAGTTGGAACCTTGGAAATCCGGATTTGGAGTTCGGATGGCCAAGTTGTGATGATATGAAGTTTTGGGAACCATTGGAGCCTCTTCTCAGCCATGGAGAAGAAGCCCCTGTGTGCGTATTTTTACGCGTACGCAGCTCTCCTGCGTGCGTGCTTTTGTGCGTACGCAGCTCTCCTGCGTGCGTGTTTTTACGCGTACGCAGCTCCCCTGCGTGCGTGCTTTTGTGCGTACGCAGCTCTCCTGCGTGCGTGCTTTTGTGCGTACGCAGCTCTCCTGCGTGCGTGTTTTTACGCGTACGTAGCTCTCCTGGGTGCGTGCTTTTGTGCGTACGCAGCTCTCCTGCGTGCGTGCTTTTGTGCGTACGCAGCTCCCCTGCGAGCGTGCTTTTGTGCGTACGCAGCACCCCTGCGTGCGTGCTTTTTTGTGCGTACGCAGCTCCCCTGCGTGCGTGCTTTTTTGTGCATACGCAGCTCCCCTGCGTGCGTGCTTTTGTGCGTACGCAGCTCCCCTGCGTGCGTGCCCTTGTGCGTACGCTGCTCCCCTGCGTGCGTGCCCTTGTGCGTACGCTGCACCCTGACCCCTTGCTTAACCCATTGAGTATTGGTTTATTTCTCGGTTTGGTTTTTCTTTTGTGGATTGGGTTTTTCCTGAGATCTGTTCATCACAGCACTACTATCTTGACCCGACACGGCCTAACACGGTTTTTAAGTAATTGTTTATGGCTAGTTCGGTTCTCGGGATTTTCTGTGGATTATGATCCTGGTATTCTCTGATCTCCTTGCTAGTGACCCAGTGGGGTGCACACCTAACTTGTAACTTGTAATTAATCCTTGTGACTTGATAACTTGATAGTGGCCCGTGGCGACGCACTCCTGACTTATAGCCTGACTTGATAACTTAATGCTGTTGCGACCGCTAACTTAACTTGACCTGCCTTGACACCGTGGGTAGTTTTTTCTTGCTTGCTTGTTAAATCCACTTGTCCTGTCTTGCATCATGTCTAGGAGGGGACCCCTGAGTACCACGATCAGGGGTACCTACCAAAATGGATTAAGGTTAATAACTAGAATAACACAGTAGTCATGAAGAGATGACACAGCTACAGGCAATCCCGTTACCTGGGCGCTCTTGGGATCTGTAGCCTGCCGTTGAGTAGGACACATTTTTAGCACACTGTTATGTGTTGCACCTTCTAAGTCACTTAAGGGTACATGCGTTTCCTGGACGATGTACCCACCAGAATTCAACCCCTAATTTTCGACCTGGGTAACCTGGATGGTCTGCAGGGCTTGTGGCTGTGGAATAATCTCACTACATCTTGTTAGTAATTAGGCCTGTGATAACCCTAGTTAGTTAAAGTAGTAAGCCGTAGTATCTGCTTGGCCGTGATTGATTGAATGAGGCATAACCAGTCTAGCCATGTCTTGATCCAGTACAAGATTGCTTCCTGTCTTGATTTCTTACATTATTATCTTGCCGATAAATGATGGGAAACCAAGTTCTGTTCAGATGAAGGGTTACAACCCCGGTCCTTGTTTGGTTTACGGGTTGTAACCTGGTTATCAGAATAGTACCATGGTTTTCTCGTCGTATATCATCCTGATATGTTTTCGTAAACTCTAGTTTTTAATATTAGATTCTCTTGTGCTAATTGCTGGCTTTTGTTCTTATTTCGTGGCCCCCTTGTGGCACTTGCTCTTCCTGGGGTTGACCCAGCTGATTTTGTGTGGCCAGATTTTGGAGCAGCTCCCGAGGATCTACCAAGCTTCCAGTCCAATGGTGACAACTAGACGTAACCCGGGCCAAGAGTGGATTTTCCTTTTGTCTTGCCCACTTCATTGTAAAACTATTCTTTTGAGGCGTTTAGCCGACGAGCACCTGTTAGCTCGATGCACTTTTACTTACTGTCTGCCTACGGGCTGTTAACATGATTAACAAATCCTAGGGTTGATCATGTACGACTAAACTCTTGCTAGTCCTAACATTTTGTAACGACTAGCTTCATGATCAGCTGAATATGTAATATTTGGGACGCCTTATTATTGTATATTTAATGATCATACATCTTGCGACCTTACGTACTTGCTTGTGATTGAGACATTAGGCTTGTTCATGACCATAAGAGACTGTTGGCTTGTAGTAAACCCTCATATATCTAGACAGCCGTGACCGTATATCGAGGTGGTTTTCATTTCAATATACGTAGCTGGCTATGTCTGCCCCCGCTCTCCAGTATTCTGATTCTGGGGCGTGACACTACTAATGTACTTTCTTGCCCGGCTAGTACCCATGGATTCAAACAGGTCACGAACACAAAAATATATTGGTCACGAACAACATGTAAGAATCTATAACTACTATCTCGTGTGACAAGCGTGTCAAGAATCAACATGATATTAATGTAAAATAATATTAAATACAAGAAGTATAGAGATAATCAAATACGAAAACTATCAGAGATGTACTCGTCTGAGGTCCTGTGCTGGTGAAACCGATAATACTATACCACTCAATGAGCCACAATCAGTCAACACATGCAAAAGTCTCCGGATACTGAAATAAACATTACCAATGTTTTCAGAATAGTCAAATTAGCTAGAATTGCTTGTCCTTAAGTTCAATTCTGGACACAGGGGCAAAACGATAATTTCGGGTCAAAACGGTGTCCGCCGTTGGACCCGCTTTGTACTGAAAAGTGTGCCAAAGTCTATGGTCTCTAAAGTCATCAAACTATATGTCTACGGGTTCGGTTTTCCGATACCAACACAACCGTATGTCCAGAGTTGAATTCCGACGGGCCGTGCACAAAATCATCCATTGAGTCCAGAATGGCCTGTTCGTATAGGTCGATATGGAGGGTTTCAGATTTTGCTAGAAAAGTAAGAATACAAGTAGGTTGGTTGTCTTCAAGATATTCTAGATTAAGAAAGAGTTGTTTTCGAGAAATGATAACCCATATTAGTTTATATATTTATACAAATGTATTTATATACTTTAGAAGTTTTTATAAAAAGTAATTATTTTAGGAAGCCTTATAAAACATATTTAGAAACACCTTTAAAGAAAATCCACTAGTTAAAATAATATTCAATTTTAGGGCAAAACTATGTTTGAAAAATAGCTAGAATTTTATAACAATATATATTTTTCTCTAGGTTAAAACCATATTTTTAAATACTAAAATAATACGTTATTATACTTTAGAAAATAGTAATGGACTTCGATAAGAGTAACAATAATAATTACAATGATAGTAACAACGGTAGAAATAAGTGTAAATATACATGTATTATAATAGTATCTAAATATTACTGATAATCAGAATAATGATTAATCGTCAGAGTAGAAATACAGGCCCTAAATAGTTTATATATAACTAATTTATAAAAACTTATAACTTATATAAGAAAATCAAATATATATTTGTAATCGAGCCCAGTACTATATTTTGTTACCAGTAGTTTCACAAACTTATTTGACTATCAATAATAACATTGATAAATTAACAACAAATATTAATAACAGTAACATATATACTTGTAGACACTAAATATATAGCACACTTATACCATTTTACGTACACTGTTGATAGATGACTATTGCTCTTCTCTGTTTCCGATGGCATTTATATTAATACCAAAGGAACCATTGGAAACGAGAGGACCTCTGCAGCTAAATTGAAGAAGAGGGAATGAACATGGGAGGGAGAAAGGAAGTCTGAGTTGTAGACTCACCATGTGTCTCGACGGTGGCTGGCGCGCTTGAGGAACGGAGGAGGAGGCATGTCTGGCGGTTAAGCGCAGAGAGAAGAGAAGCTCCCACCGGTTCGGCCCAGGAACGATGGGTCCCGGACAGGGGCGGATCCAGAAACTGAAACTGGGGTAGGCTACAACAGATTCAGGTAGACTAAAGGTGGACTAGCATATATAAAAATTCAAAAGAAAAAAAAACATAAGAAAAAAAATAGTAAATTTTTTTTTTGGGGTGGGTGGAGCCCACCCCACCACAAGTGTGGATCCGCCCCTGGTCCCGGAGACACCAGGCGCGGATCTGAGCTCCGCCAGCGCGCCGGAGACGCTGGATAAAGGCGACATTGGGGAGCACGGTTGCTCGCAGGATCGACTGTATGGTCACGGGCGCGGAGGATGAGTCAGTGCTGCTCACGCACACGGGGTTCGATGGCACCGGGTCTGATTGGCGGTCGAGGGGGATATCGTGGTGTCAAAAGGAGACTATTAAGTGATGGTTGGTCCGTCGGAACGGTACAAGCGGAGATGGAAAGCTCGTGGGAACCCGACTGACGAGGCTCTCTGCTGGGCGTTAAAGGAGCTAGATGCTCGAAAGATGACCACTGGCGCTAGAGGTGGCACTGCGACGATCAACGACGGCACGGGTCGGACGTACGGGACACGCCGAGAGTTGAGTGGTGATCGAGAGGGAGAAGAGTGAGGAGGCTCACCGCGCTCTCGGCAAGTGGCTCCTGAATGGTGCGGCTGAGTTGTACGTAGCAACAATGGAGACCGCATGGGGAAGAGCTCGGCATACTTGCTGTGGCACTAAGGTTTGAGCGGGTCTGCAGGGTCCCGTAGCACTACCATGCGGTGGCTCGCCGAGATGTACCTGCTCGGTTGAGTATTGCGTACCGCAGACAGTTGGAGGTGCTACCCCAACATTTAAGGTGGAGTCGACGACGAGAGGTCGAGGTGCAGTCGATGTCGGTGGGATCCCAGATCCAGTGGTGGTGTGCGCTATGGAGATGGGGACGGGTGCGGTCGTTTTGGCAATGGTGGTGGTGATGAGGGTTCTCTTTCCCTCTGTATATATATTATCACTATCACATGGTGTAGGGATAAGAACAGAGAATTTACATAGATAAGGTTAAGTTTTGGTTACTCTGGTTGTAATCACTATGGGTATATGAGAGAGGGGACAGTTAGAGGAGAGTAAGTTTATCTACTAATAGTGATACCGGTCTCCTGCGATGATCGAGGATTTTCTAAGCCAACTAAATAGGAAGGAAGAGACCACTAATATATATGGTGCAAAGGATTCTCTAAGCAGGAAGGATCATAATCTCTTTTAAAATAAAACAACATATAGATCAGATTAATCAAGTTGTAAAATAATATTACAATTATCTATGGTTCCAATAATGTTTGAAAGAAGATCTTATAAAATCATATTAAAATCATTAATAATAATTCTAAAAGTATACCTTCAAATTTATTCCTACAATAATAATTAAATATTTTATATCATCCAACTAATTTGGACCATACTTCTATAAATCCCAAATAAAATATTTAGTAATCCCTTATTTTCAAGATATCTATAATATAATTAAGAAACTATAATTTATTATCCAATTAGAAAATATTTAAACTCAAATAAAATAAAATTTTAAAATCTGGAAAGAGGGTTACAAGAAAAAAGGATTAACTCCAACAAGGAAGCATGTTTCTTTTTGTCGTTCGGACTCGGACACGGGCTCAAGGATGTGTCGTGCATGCGTGGGCGCATATGAGTTGTAGGCTGTAACACCCTAGTCCCAAAATAGAAGGACTAGAAATGTATCATGCTAGCTGCATACATACAAGTAAATAAAAGGCTCGTATGTATACATAAGCTGTAAAATGTAGAAAGCCAAGACACTAAATCTCATCCACGAAGATAAATAATGATATAAAAACAACTTTGAGTTTGTCATGTATACAATCGTTGGGCAGAGACAAATCCACTACCAACCAATTTAAATAGGGAAGAAATATATAAAGAAAGTGATTTAGTCGAGCAAAAGGGGATGACGATCCAAAAGCAACATCTCGACTGAATATAGCGCAAGTCATGGCCTTAGCTAGAGCAGCTGCAGGAAGTCACAAAACACACCTGGAGAAATCACCAGGTCCTCAGATGGACGTAATAAGATACAGGAAGAACATGCCATTATAACTGCAATATAAACACCATAAAACTACAACACAACTGGGTCCCTAACCATCTAAGTGATATGCACTTTGAGGATAACGTTCTACGCAGGGGCTATAGGATCATCACACTAAATAAAGAGTGGTAGTAAGTAGCGCTCATCCGAGCCACTATCGGCCATGGGCAGTAAGTAGCGCTCATCTGAGTCGCTGTCGGCCCCGGGCAGTAAGTAACGCTCATCCGAGTCGCTATTGGCCAAAAATGTGTGTAAATGTAAATGTAGCCCCTACGCTAATAGTTGTCCTCTTCCCCTCCCCGAATGATACTATACATGCGTCGTAACCACGATGCACCATCACATGTCGCTTCCACAACACTATTTTATACCTAATAACTGTCAAGTCTTCTAACATACAACTATTGACAGTTATTTCCAACGCATGCGCACGGGGGATCAGCCAACACGCAAGTGACCTCTATATGTTACTCACAACTCACACAAAACTCGTGTACAATCGTGACAAGTTAATGAGATATACTAAGTTGACGATAGTCCCTTAACTCTAGGTCCACATGAAAGAAGAAATAATAAACTGGAAATATAGATACAATAACTGAATAATAAAATGCAACTACATGTAAGCAGTAAATATGACAAGGTATCTTGCCTGTGGGTGTTTGATAATCTGTCGATGCCAAAGTACTCCATTTAGCCAGGGTCGACATAGAGATCTATAGATTTGCAAGAAAATAGGAAGAATGATTAGTCATGATAAAACATGACGATCACAAGAAAATTTGAAATCCAATATATACATACTTATTTTGGAAAATATTTATACTCTCTGAAACTATAATTATTTAGTAAAACTATGTTTTTAGAATATTATTTAATAGTCTAGAAAATTTATTTATAATCTTTACTGGAAGCTACATTTTATTGGTCCAAAATATTTCTAGATTATTACTAGAAAAAGTTTAGGATCAACTCATGATATCAAATATCCCCTTTCGGTTAAAACTATATTTTTAGATTACTATATAATAATATATTTTGTAAAACAACATTTTTGAAAAGTAATATATTTTAGAGATATATAGTAATACTAAGTAGCAATGTGATTACTAGTAAAATTGAAATATTAATAATAAGGATAAATGTAACATTATATTAATGTATCTACACATACTAATAGTCTCATATACATTGATATTAAATAATAAAATAAATAATATAGCCATATAATAAAAGACCACAAATAATAAAAGCAACCATACTGTGAAGTAAATGAACAAATATTTGCTGCCTTATATAATCTAAAGAGAATAATAATACTAATGATAAAAATAAATTTAAGATAGAAAAAAATAAAACAAAAAAAATAACAGCAGTAGTACTGCTGCTTCTTCGTTTAATAAAGAGAGGAAGAGAGAGGGTCTGCGAGGAAATTGGGGGAGAGGGATTCGAGAGGGGGAAAGGGTTTACCAGAGCAGACGGCACGCCTGGGGGGTGCACCGGCGGAGGACGGAGAGGGTTGCCGGCGCGGGGCGCGAAGATCAGGCCGACGGGCACGGTACGCCCAGGAGGAGGAGGCACGGGTGCGGCTTTGGGCTACGTGCGTGGGCAGAGCTGACCGGAGCGGGTGGCACCTCGTTGGGAGACGCGTGCGGCCGTCGAGCACGGCGGTCGGGCGTAAGGGTTCGACAGCCCGGAAGGCGCAGAACAGAGAGCTGATCTCTCTGGGTTGTACGGGCCTGCGGCTTCGGGCGACGTCCAAGGAGGAGGTGATGTTTAGTTTGGTTTGTTGGATTTTTTGGGGACACGACGTGGCCGAACACGGGTTGTCTTGTGGTGACCTGGTTGTGTTCGGGATTGATGGTGGCTGTTGGCGGCGTTCACCGGCGGGGTTTGGTGGTGCTGGCGGTATTGATAGTGTTGGAGGGGATGGCACGGGTCGGTTCCGGCGAAGGTGGTGATGAAGATAATAACGGTGGTGATGGACGGTTCGGACGGAGGCTGTGACGACAAAGGAGGGGATTACGGTGGCAGCGGGTGAGGGTTTATGTGGTTGTTGTTGTGTTTGGGGATGTCGGACACGACGCAGGTAACTGTAAAAAGATTTGGAATAAGAATCTGTGGACACCGACACGATTCACGTCTGTGGTTAAATTTTGGCTTGTGGTATTTTATGGTGAAAATAGAACAATGAGGCTCTCCTTATATAGGGGTCGGGCTCCTAGAAGGATAAGTGTAGAGCTTAAAAGTTAAGTTGTGCCATGTTTTTACTACTCAGAAATCAAGTTGCGCCAAAAAAATCAAGTTGCGCCACAGATATGAAGCCCAGAGATCAAGTTGCGCCCCTGTTCAAGCTTCACCATATATCACATTACGTCCAATCATATTGCGCCTAAGCCTACATGGCATCTGACAAATAATTGTCATCATTAACTGACAGTACTGACAACTGACAGCACAATAAACGAAGAAAATCTCTTTGAATCCCGTAAAACATGGCGCTCGAGACGACACGTACCAAAAGGATGCCATGTGCCTATGCACTGAGTTGGGTCTAGGCGCAACCTAATCAAGCGCAGTTTGACTCGTTGACTGAAGCTCGTGCAATATGATAAAGTTGAAGCAACTTACATTCTAAAGAAGGATGTCGTGGCGCACATGCCACTAATCTCTCAAAACGTGTCCACTACTCTATACACGACCATGCACATTTTAATCATATGATGACACGCGTCTAAATACAGTTAGTATACGTTCGAGTAACTGAATGAAAGTTGGCACAACCTGAAGTTGGCGCAACCTAAAGTCGCGCAGTTCAACCTCGCGCACATCAGAATAACTGCTAAAACAGTTATTTCCAGAACTCTATAAATATAGTTTCCAATCATTATCAAGGCATCCGAGATCAAGAGTTCTTGCAAAAGTGCTGCTATATTTTCCGGAGGCTTTAGTCTTCAAGTTCACATAGTCCAAGGGATAAAGCGATCGTCTTCTGATCGGATTCCTAAAGTTGTACTTTCCCAGAATTCATTGTACGTTGTACGATTCTTTTTTAAGTTTGGAATAAACTTTTTGTTTTTACAAACAATAAGGATTAGAATTATTTAAATCACGTTGGATAATTCCATCTTTTAATTCAAATCGATGTAAAATTAATTCAACCAACTCCGAATTAAATCTAGATAAAACTTCCTTTAATTTAAGTCTATTTAAAATAAAATCCTTTCCAAATTTAAATTATCATAATTAATCAAATATCAAATAAAACAAGATTCAAAATATCTTTTTCATAAATATTAAAATATGATAATAATTAATTTCGAAAATCATGATAAATATTTGAAATATTATTTAATAAAATAATTATAATTTATTTTCATAAAATCAAAGTGGACATGAAATAAATTTCCTGTCACTTGCACACAAAAATAATATATTTACATAAACAATAGTTTTCTAAATTACCACTTATATTTGTACGAAAAATAAACTAGCATTTTACAAGGTAAAAAAAATGAAGTTTTGAAATTCTCTTTGCTCATAACCTTAAACAAGTTAAGTATTTATCTCATATTTTTTTTTATCTCATATATATATATATATATATATATATATATATATATTGGAAAAAAAACATATTGGAAATACTATACTTCCTTCATAATAAAATAAAAATATTTTTTTCTGAAAATATGTACCTTGCACATATTCGTACTCGTCGAGAAAATATGAAACGCAAACCCGCATGCGACGTACAATATGACAATTGTCAACTTGTATGCGACATACAGATCCAAATTACAAAAATCAATACTATATTATTAAAAAAAACGTCGTAGAAATTTAGGGATTTTACATCTTACCCAACTTAAAAGAATTTTGTCCTCAAAATTTAGAAAAAAAATTAGGATAGGTAGGGTTGAAGAGTTAGAAATAGTTTTGTTATAAGAAACCACGATTTAATTCATCGGACGAGAGAAGAATCGATATTCAATGAATATTTTAAACGGTTAGAAGATAGTCATGCATGACAAACTATCAAGGTTTTAAAATCAATCAACGCTACCTTTTCCTATAGGCATGCAACCTCATACATATTTCCTATAGGCATGCAACCTTATAAATAGACAATAACTTCTTCGATCTTAGTTTTGAATCATAACCCACTAGAATATTCATCATAATCCAAGATTCTTCAAAGTTAGCATTTTTTTCAATTTCCTTTAAGCAGTACTTCCTTTTTCTTTATTTAAAAATAATCTCAAACACTACGTAAATTCTTGAAGCATACTCATGTATATATCGGCCCTCAAATGATGTTTTATTTAACTCACAAAAACAATTGATACCTTAAATTATTTTTCATACGTGATATCTCATAATTAGAAATCTAGTAAGTCACGAAACTTTAATATGCAGTCTCCATCTCTCAACATATTTATATATTCTCTCAAGCTTTAACCTTCTTGAAACTTTAGTCTCAAGAAATCAATTTAGTCGAAAATATGGTCAAGGCTACTTTAATAAGAAATTATAACCATAATCGTAAAATCTTTGATAAGTCCAAACTTTTCATTCAATACTTCTCTAATACTCTTCTTCCTACATATTTTCTCTCGTGCTAGTCCCTCTAGCATAATT